>NAJQ01000184.1:21268-45919 GCA_005059865.1 Friedmanniomyces simplex
AGCTACAGTAGCTGTAATTCAGATCCAACAAGCATTATCAACATCGTTAGCTAAAGGCGACCTAGGTACTTTTCAATAAGACCACCTAGACACAGCAATAGCCGACTACGAGAAGAGGAGCATCTAGGACAATCAAATCCTAAAGCCTAGAGTCCAATTCTTATCCTAGAAGACTATCCTCTAGTTAGCACTTATTAAGAATAAGTGCCTTAGCTATGTCTTCTATAACATATACTAGGAGCAGGCAGTTCACCCGCTAAGGGCTAATGCCGACATCGAATTCATCAAGAAGTTCTAGTTAAAGGACCTAATAGCATCGGGCATTATTATAGCTAGACTAGATGAAAAGATCAAGCCGGATTTTGGGGACTAACCAAAAACAGCAAAGCAGCTATTTAACTATGTTGCAATAGCCTACAAGCCGATCATTACACTAGACATTATCCTAATGATTAGGAAGCTTAACAACATTAGGCTTAGTAGCACAAACACCCTAAAGTACTATAAAGACTTCTAGAAGGCATACAGCGACTACAAGAACGCAGCAGATCAGTATGCTAGGGCTACTAGCACAAGACTAGAAGAGTACACCCTCCTAGAGAAGTACATTAATGTCCTGTTTGAAGCTAGTACAACCTAGGCAGAGTAGTTAAGGAGCTAGAGGCATACATTCAGACTAGAGAGGTTCATGCTAGAAGAAATGATAACCTCCCTTAGAAGAGAACAAGCACTAACCTAGAAGCCCCAGCAACCTTAGCCGGGCCGCTTTGCATCTACAGCAGCATTAGAAGTCCTAGATAATGAAGAGCTATGTTAACAATGCAAGCATAACCACACTAATGCTAAATGCTACAAGCAGCACCCTAACAGAGCACTACCTTAGTGGAGGACTAGCACAAAAGGGGGTAAGAGCAGAAGCAGGAGCAAGAAGGATAGCAAGCATGCAAAGAAGGACAAGAGTAGAGGGAGGAGCAGCACTAAGAAGTTAGTCTCCTTAGCCCACAATGCTGCATTATACTCAGATAAGGAGAGTAGTGTCGATAAGGTCTCTGCACTAGCTATCTCAGCGGTTGGATACTAAGGCAAAAGCCTGTCCTTAAGAAGCATTATCTACGATAGCGGCTTATTATATCACATCTTCAACAACAAGTTATGGTTTTGGGACCTCAAACCCAGGAAGATAGCAGCAGTCTTCACACAGGCCGTAGGCTAATCAACAGTAACCATAGAAGGCACTGTTATGCTAGAGATCAAGAATGCTAGTAGCAAGACTACTGTTATTAAGCTAAACTATGTTCTCTACTCCCTAAAGTCATTCATCAACCTAATCTTAGATGCAACATTGCATAAGAAGGGCAAGGTATACCTAGATGTCCCAACTATAACTCTAATCAAGGAGGGAGAGAAACACAAGGCTATTAGCATAGTAAGCTACATCAAGAATGTTAAGGTGCTTAACAAGACTACTATCATTCCAGCTTAGGACTATCAGCAGCTATTAGCTAGCATCTTAGCACCTACCTTTGCAAAGCTAAGGGCAGACATAGCAATGTAGCATTAGAGGCTTAGCTACATCTAAGGCACACTCCTTAATGCTACAAAAGACAAAGTCATTGGACTTGAGCTAATTGACATAGCTACCCTTGGGCACTGTGAATTATGCAAGCTCTCTAGCTCCCAAAGAGTAGTCTTAAGGACTCTAAGGAGGAGGCTAGAAGCCCCCCTTAATGAGATCTATGTTGACACTATAGGGCCTATTACACTACTAGACATCCACGGAAATGTCTACATGTTCCTGCTTACAGACGGCTAGACTAGAGCAAGGAAGGCATACTTTAGCATTAAGAAGAGCGAAGGAGCTAACATTATCAAGACCTTCTTCGCTAAGATAAGCAACTTATACAATAAGACACTAAAGATCATCTTCTCTAATAGAGGAGGAGAGTATATCAACAGTAATCTTATGCACTTTGCTTAGGCTAGAGGTCTTAGATAGGATGTCTTAGCTGCATATATACTAGAGCAAAATGGCATTGCAGAGTCTTCTAACAAAGTGATCCTAGCTAAAGCTAGGGCAATGCTAATCGACTCTAGCATGCCCCTAACTATATGGAGCTATGCAGCACTCTATGCCTGTTATATTACAGATAGGCTTGTTAATCTAACAACTAAGGACATCCCTATCCAGCAATTTGAGAAAGCACTTAATGCTAGACTACTAGACAGAATTAACCTTACAAACTTAAGGAGATTTGGCTGCAAAGCATACAGCTATGTCGACAAGGCCTATAGGCTGAACTTAGACAAGTTTAGCCCTAGAGCAATTATCTGTTAGTTTATTAGGTTCTAAGAGAACTTATCGACTAACTACCTGCTCTAGCAACTATTCTTTAACTAAGAGACACAACTCTAGAGACACAAAGTGTGGACAACACCGCACGTTACCTTTAACGAAGGAACCATATTTAGCACGTATTAGCAAGTCCTGCATAAGCAAGCCTAGCTACCTCTACCTACCTATTAGGATAAAGGGGAGAATAAGCAAGAGATCCTTCAAGTTCCTGTTAATAGCCTTGAGCATAAGGACATTACCCTATCAATGGATTAGGGGGAGTCCTATGCACTACATTATTACGACCCCCTATTAGTGGATTAGGGGGAGTTACATTATTAAGCCTAGGATACAACATAGCCTAGCTACTATCAAGACTACACCCTATTAGTAGATTAGGGGGAGTCACATTATTAAGCCTAGGATACAACACAGCCTAGCTATTATCAAGACTACACCCTATCAGTGGATTAGGGGAAGTTACACTATCAAGCCTAGGACACAGCATAGCCTAGCTAGGAGCTATAGGACTATAAGTCTGCAGAAGCACTAGCCTCTCCAGCTGAGAATCAACACAGCAGTAGCCCTACAAGGCCTGTACTAGCTTAACCTTAATCAACCTAGCAGTATGGATACTTACCAGATAGAAGATCCTTTCCCCTAACTAGCCTAGCCTTAATAACAGGCAAGAGGACAAGAGCAACATCACCCCTAGCATTACTAGAACTAGCAACACCTATAACCACTACTAGGTTAGGGAGGCAGACAGCAAAGCATAACTACAAAAGACTTTATATTAGAGCAGTAGCATCCACCAATCCTGCTAACCCTAAGACATATCAAGAAGCAATAACAAGACCAAATGCTGCACAATAGAAGGAGTCTATAATGAAGGAGCTTAGAGGTTTTGAAACTATAGGCACCTTCAAATGGATTACCAAATCCAAGCTGCTACTAGGAAGAAAGTGTTGCGACCCTACAAGGTAGTGTTACGTAGTAGAGCTCGGTAGGCTTGGATAGTGTCAAGACACGGTTAGTATGGGGTGATACTTCTCTCGTTGATGAACTGCTCTACTGGAATCGTTCCTAGGTATGCGAAGACCTTTCAGTTGGATTGCAACATGAGTTGAACACGAACTACATGTGAAGAAAGCACGCCTGCTATATACATATGAGATTCGTGTAGCCGCGACTTGCGCGCTATGTGCGCTCAATCGTAGTAAGCGTGCCTGTCGTGCAACTCGCGACGGGTGCGCCCTTAACGAACGTTCGTCGAGGTCGCGCAGCTCGCGTGTTCTAGGTGCGCTCGTAGGAAACCCCAAGGATGTCGCACCTGTTACGTGTTTTTCGGTCAACCTTCCGCATGACCGTAACAGAAAGCTCCTGTCCAACAAATGCGTGTACAAGACAAAGTACCTCCTAGATGGATAGCAAGACATCCTAAAGTCCAGATGCATAGCAAGGGGGTTCACATAGAGGAAAGGCATAGATTACACTAACACCTTTGCACCTACACCAAGATATGCATTAGGAAGAATCCTGCTTGCATTGTTAGTCCACTTTGGATGGAAGAGAGTGCAAGTGGATGTTAAGACAGCCTTCCTTAACCTAGACATCGACACTAAGATCTACATGTCTCCACCTAAGGGTATCGAAGACCTTATGCCCGACAGGAAAGGCAAGATTATCAGAATCATGAAGGGGCTATACGGGCTTAAGCAATCAGCAGCCCTATAGTATGAAGACGTAGCAGGCACTATCATAAAACTTAGCCTCTATAGGTTAGCAAGCGATGCCTATGTTTTCATAGGAAATAGAGTTATTGCACTTATGCATGTAGACGACTTCCAAATCTTTAGCCCCTTACAAAACAGCCTTAATGCTTTTATTGAAGGCATGAAGAAGAAGTACAAGATTAAGATTGTTAATACCAACCTCTTTCTTAGACTGCACATCATAGATTTAGGCAATAGCATAATCAAACTTAGCTAGAAGCACTACTCTAAGGACAAGCTTAAGGGACACAACCTTAACCAATCAAAGACTGTTAAGTACCCACTTAACCGCCTCTATGCCCCTTCTAATAAGGAGTGCAGCAAGGAGGAATATAGTCTGTTCAATTAGATTATTAGGGAGCTTTAGCATCTGTCAAACTACACTAGGCCTAACATTACCTAGGCTACTAATTACCTAGCTAGATTCCTACAGAACCTATTAGCAGAGCACATTGCAGCAGCAAAGCACATCTGGAGATATGTTGCAGGCAAGCTAGATCCTAGGCTAGTATACTAGAGACAGAAGCAGAAGCAATTGGAATGTTACGATCCTCCTAGGAAAGATCGAACACGTGATCGTAAGCAAGCGAGAGAATGCTTACGACCCCGAGACACGGTTGCCTTAGACTACAACAAGGGCACCCGTTCGCGGAAGCGTAAGCGCAACGAGCAATGCTCGCTATGCTTACGCTCTACGAGCATCGTAAGCGCCGCTTACTATGCTCGCCAATAACACACGAATCTCTTATGTATATAGCAGGCGTGCTTTCCTCATATGTAGTTCGTGTTCAACTCATGTTGCAATCCAACTGAAAGGTCTTCGCATACCTAGGAACGATTCCAGCAGAGCAGTTCATCAACGAGAGAAGTATCACCCTATACTAACCGTGTCTTAACACTATACAAGCCTACCGAGCTCTACTACGTAACACTACCTTGTAGGGTCGCAACATGGAACTAGAAGCATACTTAGATTCTGATTTTGCTGGAGACCTATTAACCTCAAGGTCAACATTAGGTACCTTGATCAAGCTTGCAGGGGCCCTAGTTATATAGAAATCACAGCTTCAGAAGGAGGTTGTCCTGTCTAGCATAGAGGCAGAATACCTAGCCCTTACTAAGACTACAAGAGAGGTCTTATAGCTGAGAAACCTTCTTAATAAGCTGTCACTAATCACTAGACAGAACATCAAGTCTATAAAGATCTTTGTGGACAACTAGTTAGCTATCTGTCTAGTTAGAGACCACACCAATTCTAAGAGATCAAGGCATGTCTCTCTTAGAAACTACTACTGCAGAGAACAACATAACAAGGGGAGAATTTTAGTGGAATACATCAATACTACTCAGCAACTAGCTAACTGCCTAACTAAGGCAAAGTCACTAAATCACCCCTTGTAGCGAGGATCAACATGCCTGATCCCTAGCAGAAAGCAATAAGGAAAACAACTCCTAATAGCTTCTGCAGCCGGTTATTCCTGAACTATCTCCTTTATAGCATACTAAGAAAACACCAATCTCTTTTGTCCAAAGTAGTATCAAGGGACACCGCCCTAAAGCATTAGCCCCTAAATTACCAACTCTATGAACTACCTAGAACTATTACCTCAAACTAGACCCCTGCTATTTGGAGACTTCCTGTTACCCTAGGCAGCTATGAAGTTGTCTAACACCCTCCTAATAGCATGCTCAAGCTCGGCTATCATCTCCTAGTATGTAGCCTAGCTGGAAAAGTTGAAGTTAATAATAGCCTAGCCTCTCTAGGAACTAGTGTTGGAGTAAGCAGCTGTAAGCTTAGCAGAGTAGTTGATCGGCGCCCTATCAAATCTGAGGGATCCCTAGGAAACCTGTAGCTGAATCCTAGTAGCACCTAACCTAGAAGAAGCAATGCTAGCTATGCTAACATTAGAGTCTTCCCTAACTATCCTAGTAGGAGTCCTAGTTAGAGTCCTTGCTATAGCAATATAGCTAGATAGAGAGCACCTAGCGTATTAGTTCCTATAGGCATATCCTAGGCAGGCACTATAGAAGAGCTACTTACTATTAGGCCCCCTAATCCTCCTGCAATAGGAGAATAGGCCCCTGCCTAAAGCACATACTATGCAAGGCTTATCCTCCTCTTTAGCCCTATAGGCAGCATTAGCAGCAATTGTAGGCAGGTAGTTGGCCCCTCCTTAAGGATTAACAGTAAATCCAGGATTCCTAAAGCTTGGATTTCTGATAAGTTTGAAGCTAGACCCCCGGGCTAGAGTGTCTTAACTGGAAAAGTTTCCGATAACTAGACCGGGCTTCTAGGAGACTGTGATTTTGCCTCCAGTATCTACAGCCCTAAAGATGACTTTAAGCTAGCCTAGGTTTAGCTTGGTAACTTTGATCTTAGCATTCCTGCTATTGAACAGTTTGTCTAGCTGCCTCTAAGCCTCCTTAATGGTATCGATCACACTCTGCCTCTAAGCTCTCTTTCCTAGTCCTGGACTACTACTACTACTACTAGGCTTCTTAGGAGGCTAACTACTAGCACTAGCAGCTATGCTACTTCCTTACATAAGGCCTTAAACATCAGTTATGATGATTAGAGAGGCTAACAGGCATGATCAGCATTAGCAAAGCATGGAACATTAAGGTACCTACCTAGGTATTGATAATAGTGTTGCTAAGAAAGTGTTGTTCAATGCAAAGATAATGCACTTAGGGGAGTAGATGTTAATGTAAAGGATCAGGTTTAAAGAGGAAGTTTGGTACCCTTTTATGCCTCTAGAACAAGGCATATAGCTAAGGGCTTTTATAAGTGAACAGGTTACCTGCACTAATCAAGTAATGCTAGTTATTCACAGATTGAGTGATGCTAGCGGTCACTAGGCAGCGCATATGCTTAGGGGAAGTGTTGTGATATAAGCATCATGTTACTGCCAAGAGTCAGGTGACAGTCATGTGACTAAGCAGGTGAGAACCTTTCATCTGGTTCTCACTGCTACGTAGATATCTTCCATATGCTTGTACACAGTCAATTTGGCGATCCATTACACAACAGGTTCACCTTACGAGTGCACGGACACTCTTGGCAATCACCATATAATGGCGCTCGATGGTGGCACAAGAGCGGACACACGCATGCGGCGGCATTCCCATGTGGGCCGAATAGGTCTGATGAAGCGAAGTAAACAAGTCGTCCCGCGAGGACCCCATCGATCTCCAGGTGACTACTCCTCATTACGCTCGCCAAAAAAACACATCGCTAGGCAGTTCGTTCCCTACAATCCCTCAAAACCATCGGGTTTCATTATACATTTACCTCCCAGGAGACACTTATGCTTGTTGAGGCCGCCTTCTATCTGTCCCTAGCTTCAGCTCAACTTTAAGACTCTTTTGGCAACCTCGTCCTCTGTACATGTACTAACTGACATCACGGGTCCGCTTGCTGCCGCACTAATACCCTTGATATAGTTGCCATGTGGCAACACAACTCGACCTCCCTCACCCGGTCGTCGGATAAGTCTGGGGTCTCTTCCCGCAACGGGCCAATCGCTGGGTCCGGTCCGCTATCTCGTGGAATCCATGTTGCGAGACCTGTTCCCTCGCTGGCGTCTGATGAAGTGGTGCACATCCTCCTACTTCAAGTTTACCGACGTGCTAGTAGCTTCCGCATTGCAGGGGACGCCGGGAAGAAGTATTGATCCTGGGCACGGTAAGCCGTTCAGCTGGTCGAAATTTCCTTCCTCATTGACGATGACGACCAGCTCCGGTATGCCTTGCCTTCGAATTCATCTATCCGACCGGTTCGCGTATCTTTCACCAACAAGGCCACAGGCAACTCTCGAAACGGGAGTATCGACGTTATGCATCGACCAATCAACACCAGCCAGATGCCCATCCACCTCAATCCATCTCCTCCAACCCCTTCGCCCCATAATCCTCCGGCACCAAAACCCCGACCAAACAACTCCCCAGCATATTCTCCCAATTTACCCACGGATGCACCTCCATGAACAACTTCCCCCCATCCCTGCCCGCGGCCTTCATCAACTCCGCCTCCCCTCCCGGATGAAAGGGGAGGTAAGGCGTGATATTATACACTTTACCCTGCCAACTACTCCACGCCGGTTTACCCTTTCGGCCGGTCATACGTTTAAGTTCGGAGGGCGTCACGCGTTGGAAGGTGGGGACGCCGGTGAGATTTCCGGAGCGGATTAGGGCTGCCCAGTCCATGGGTGAGTGGCCGGGGGAGAGGAGGACTTTGCCTCGGGGGTTGGGGACGGAGACTGCGGTGCCGTTGGGGGAAAGGCTGGCGCTGATGCGTTGTTGGCTGCCTGCGGGCGGGCCGCGGTTGGGTAGGGGCCCGTTGCTAGGGAGGCGGAGGGAGGATGCGGAGCTTGGGGGTGGTGCTCGTTGTAAGGCTGGCGCACGTGTGGGAGGCGCCACGAGGCCTGCAGGAGTTTTCCTCGCGGGCAGCTGAACCGGTTTCGGGGGAGGCGCCATGGTGGAAGCTCTTTGCGCGCTGTTGGCCGCCGGGAACGTGGGCGCGGGTGGCGAAGTAGACTCGGACGCAGGAGAGTCCATATCAACATCGTCCGTAAGGGAGAACGTAGGCACATCGCCCGCTGTCCTGACAGGGTCCGCCTTTGGTGTACTCTCGCTCTCCCCTTCGTCATCGGCCGCGACGCTGGAATCCCGAGTCTGAGTTTTGGAATTCGTGGTGCCTTCGTTCGGCTCGCTGTCGATTGACTTCTGGGACGCCTTTCCGGGCAGTATCCAATGTGGCAGCGGGTTCCAAGACATTGCCGAGTAGTTGTAGAGAAAGAAACAGGCGGACAGGATCAACGCGGTGACCGTGATATATCCCATATCGGCTCGCCACCAGTCTTACCGCGACGGGTCAGATACGAATGAATTCGTTCGAGGGCCAGGTATAGACAGTGAGTATTCCATCATTGTGTACGCTCAGAGCTGAAGCCAAGTGTGTTTACCCTCGCATACATGGAAAATTCCGATGTACGAGGTGAAGGGAGGCTGAAGACTTCCCATTCCTGCCGAATACGGAAATGCCAAGACCTTCAGTTTGACGTCACGATAAAGAAGGTCGAAGCATCCATGTTCACCTCGCCAGTACCATCTAGCTTCAAAATACCTCACACATCACGTCCGCCATGATGCAGCGAGCCCTCCTCCTCCGCTCCCTGCACCTCGCCGCCTTCAGACCTGCAACCGCCTCCCGCACCCTCAACGCTCTCACAACACCCTCACAACCACCATCCACCCGCGCCGCCTCCCACTCAACCGCCCACCTCCTCTCCCCCTCCTCGCAATCCATCACCTACTCAAACAATAAATCCGCCGCCGACCAGATAATCGAGGAAATCACCGAGCTCTACGCGACCGCGCAAGACGAATTCGAGATCGCGATGGAAGAGACGGAGAAGATGTCCGTGTACGCGGAGGAGGACCGGAAAGCCGCGCGGGAGGAGTTGGAAAGGGTGCAGGAGGCTTATCGGAAGGTGGTGGAGGGGGAGGATGGCGGGGTGGCGGAGGAGGTGCGGAGGCGGGTCGGCCAGAGGATTAGGGAGTTGGAGCAGGGGGTTAGGGGGATGGAGGAGATGGCGCAGAATCAGGATTAGAGGGGCATGATGGATGGGGATGGAGGAGATGGCGGGGAATTTGGCTTGGAGGGGCATCATGGCGATGGAATAGAAGTTCGTGCGTGGGTTTGCGCCGCGACACCGTTCGTATGGGCTGCTGAGCAGCAGGCGTCAGGAGGACTGCTGAACAGGCGCTCGTTGGTCGATCTTGAGATCAAGACAGGCCGACAGCAGCAGATACGGTGATGCCGAGCCCGATGAGCCGACGCAAATGGCCCCCTTGAGCGACCTGCTCGAGCAATCGACATCTGCGAGAGGCGTGCAGCAAGGCGATTACCTTTCATCATGCGCAATACGTACGATATGCGGCGAAGCTGACAGTGTTCCGGAAGAGAGATTTGTGGGAAGAGCGACAATGTGTATATACGCGAGAGAGCGAATGACTGCTGGGTATCCTGGCTAAAACGCCTTGCTCAAACCCGAAAACTCCATGAAAACAAAGATCATCCCTCATAGCCTCATCACTTCCCAAGCCCCTTGACCCCCACCAATTTCCCCCTCAACGCCCTCACCCCCTCACTCCACCCTTCCGCTACAGCCCCACTACCACCAACTCTCCCGCTAACCACCCCCGCCATCTTCCCCTCATCCCACCGCTCCCCATAAACCACTTTCGCCTCGACCCCAACCGAAGTACCCACCCTCAAACCCTCCCCCACACCAGCAGCAATCTCGAACCCCACCCTCACCTTCGTCCTGACCCCCGGCAGCAAAACGCAGGTCTCAACAGCCAACCGCTCATCACTGACAATCCTCGCCGTCGTCAGCCCTTCAAGCCCAAGCCTGCGTTCAGCTTCTGAGACAGCGAGAGCGGTTTCCCAGCCACTGCTCACGAGCCCGAGGACGTCCGCTACGCGCGTGGAACTCTGCGGGAGAGCCTGCAGGCTGGCGCGGAGGAGTTGGAGGAAGAAGCGGAGGGCGGTTGTCAATTCTTTTAGTTGGTGGTGGCGGTCTTGGGCGATGTAGACGAGGCTGATAGGCGCGTTGGGACGGCTCTTGGCGGACTTCTGGGTCGGGAGGCAGAAAGCGGCCGGGTGGAAGAAGAGTTGGAGCTGGGATTGGTAGGTCATGGTTACCGTGGGCGGGGAGGAGGCGGCGGAGGTGATGATCCAGCCGTGGGTGGTTTCGAGGGCAGTGATGGATTCTGTAGGATACTTATTAGCGTTGCGGGAGGGATGTGTTGAGGGAGATGGTGAGGTACTTTTGAGCGCCGCAATCTCCTTGAGCGAAACACCCCGGCACGCATCCCGCACCCTGTCCGCTTCCTGTATCGCGGCAGTAAACTCAGTTTTGCTATCCTGCAAGTCCGCAGCCAAACCCTCCTGCTCTTCCGCCTCCCTTCTCAACTCGTCAAGCACCCTACTCTTCTCCTCCATCTCTCCTTCAACCTCAACCAATCTCGCCCTAGCAACTTCAAGCTCCTCCTTCTCTTCCTCAGACGTCTCCACAGCCGCCTGCTCCAGCCTCTCAGCCTCCTCTTGTAAACCAGCCTGCTGCTGCAACAACCCCGGTAAAGTCTGCTCTAGCATTTCCTCAGCACGCTGCAGCACCTCATCATCCCTCAACAATCCTTCGCCAATACCCGAAAGCCCCTTCATAAGGTCCTCCAGCAGTTGGCTGCGCCAGGCATACCACATCTCCTTGCTGCGGAATCGAGCATGCGTCTTCATGTCCCGCATCTGTGCATCGAGCACAGCTTTCCGCCCAGGTGAAGCATTGACGTAGGCCCGAATGAGGGGTGGCGCGTCCCGGTAAGTGTCCTCCTCGAGCTGCTTGATGACTTTCTTGCCCTCGCTGATGTAATGCTTGAGCTCATGGCAGGCATGCTGGAACATATCATGCTCCGGCTGACTACACGCAGCAGCCACGATAGCTTGTTCAAGATCCACGACCGGATCCGCTTGCTCCTGAGCGTCGTCGTTGTCGGCGGTTCGGCAGACCTTCGACGGAGTAGGCACCGTCGTCATCCTCCGCTTCGTGGCGGTGAGGTTCATGAAGCGGATCCCGGCATCTTCCAGGAAGTCCTGCAGCTGGACTTTCTCCACTTGCTGCTCTCCTGCTTGCAGGCGGAGGATGTCATCGCTAAGCTGCTGTGCTGGTGACGAGCGGAGCACGGCCGGGCTTTTGGGTGTCGGGCGTGCTCGGGGCGTCGTATGTCTGACCGGGCTTGACTGCTTCACGGCAGACTTCTTCGGCGTGAGGTTCTTAAGTGTCTCCTTGCGGGGTGTTGACATAAGCCTGATAGAGTCAATCAGTACATTGCGAGCTTCTTGTGGTCGAGGCTCTTGCGGAATCGACGTTGCCCTCTCAGGGGTATGTGCTGGTCTCAACGGCGAGCTACGGAGAACCTTCTCCACCGTCGGCGAGGACAGAGACGGCCGCAACTGCTCATCCAGCAGCTGTTGCTGCGCAATCCGTGCACTCGGGGGCGTCCTAACAGGCGTCGTTCGTGCGGGCGATGCGGGCTCCGCGGCTTGCCCGATCGCAAGCTCCTGGAAGTTGATCTCGTTCTTGAGCGGAGAGCCTATGCGCTCACGCACGGGTTCGAAGCGGGTCTCCGCGTCCTGCTGCGGCTCTTGCGTCTCGTCAAACACAGCACCCGTCCAGGAGATCTTTGCGGGCGTGATCGACTGGCGACGCTTGTCCGCTGAACCTGACTTCTCGGCCGAGTGCCTCACTTGCTTCTCGAACAACGGCGTGAGCAGTTTCTTTGGTCCAGAGTCTGGCGCGTTCTTAAAGCGCTCCTGGTCCTTCGGTGTAGTATTCGCAGCTTGCTGTACGGGAGACTGCGGCTGCGGCGGTGTACCTGGTCTCACTTCTAACGCTGCCCTTTCCGCGGCCTCGATGCCTCCCAAGACTGTCGTAAGCTCCATCGTGAGCTCTTCGTTCTCATCAATGCTGGAGGTCGTGTGCTCTATCCGAGCTGATGCGGCTTTGATACCGCCGATCGCTTGCGTGAACTCCATAGTCGCATCGTCCAGCTCCATCGCAACGCCAGAGGAGCGGCGCCTAGCAACACTCCTTCTGCGCTCGCGGTGTGCTGGGGAAGCAGCTTCTTGGATGCTACCAATCGCCATGGTAAGGTCCATTGTGTCGTCGCCCATGGAAGACCGCGCAACCGAGGACCTCCTGTTACGCTTAGTTTGTGGCGCGGGTACCTCTGCGCTCGGAGAGCCGGCTTCAGTGGTAGACCTTCGCCGCTTCTGGCCAGTCGCGAGGATCCTCGGAATCGCCTGCGTGAAGTCCATCGTACCGTCACCAAAGGGCGAGCTCGCCGGTTGCGGTGGTTGAGTCTTCAAGATTCCGCCAACGGCACGAGTCACGTCCATACTAAGATCGCCGGTATTCTCCTCTTCGATGGTCGCCGGCCGCGTCACAAGCCCAGATGCTATCTGCGCTTTGAAAGCCGGAGAGAACGGGTTCACATTCTCTTGATCAAGAGAGGCTGAGTTAACCGACTGCACCGTCGCTCGCTGAGCCCAGGGCTTGAATGCATTCGTGATCTCCTCGCCCGCGATCTCCATCGACATAGTGCCTTCGCCATGCTCATCATACTCGATGCCCCTTGTTCCGGCCAGCTGCGCAGCTTCTTGGAGGCGTTGTGTCAAGCTCGAGCTAGTGCTGGAACCGCTCTCGGAAGACTGCACAGTCTCCTCACCCGTATCCAGGCTCATAGCCGTACCAGTCGCGTCCTCCAACTCCTCTCCTTCTCCCTCGTCTTCACTTCCGGACGCATCGCTGCTGCCGCTCACGCCGCTTGAAGAAAACTCATCTTCTGGATCGTTGAAGTTCATGGGCGGGATCCCAGAGCTACGACGTCGCTGCTTCTTGTGCAGATCGCGTTGAGGTGCTGGCGATGCCGGCAACTTTTCAGGCTCCTGTTCCTGCTCCGGTGGTGTCGAGGGCGGCTCCTCGTCATCCGAACTAAGCGGATTTGACTGTTTGAACGGCGTACTCCCATTACCCGAGCGTCTCGTCTGGTCGGAAGCGTCCGTCGAAGTCGTATGGTCTCGCATTAACTCAATCACATCCCAAGTATGCAGCGTCGCCTCTGGCGCAAAGGAGACGCGTCGGTTGGCCAATGTCCTGCGACGCGCCGCCTGTCGCTCCGCCTTCTCCGCTTCAGTCGAGATGATGGACTTGCTCGCGGGTACAAAGGCCGACTTGCGCCGGTTCTTGGCATCCTGCTTTATGCTCTCCGAATGGTCTATGTCGCCAGGGCCGATGCTCTTGCTCCGACCTTTCTTGCCCGCCTTCTTCGCGGGTGACGAGGCTCTGCGGTGGAGTGGTCCGCTGGACGTAAAGGGCGCGACATTCTCCTTGTTGTCTGCTCCTGCCATACTGCGCAATTGTGTCAGTGGTGGGTCAATACGTGATATCATGCGCGTTGACAAGCGGGATGTCAACAAAACAACAATGAAGCCCTGCCTAGCGCATTGCTGCCTCAGGCCACAAACCACACACGACCGAAATGCAAGCGACACCTCCCGAACTTTTGCAACGACAACGACGAACCCCTCCCACGCCCACGCCCCTTTAAACCCACTGATTGCTCGACACCGCAATCATGGCCACCGAATTAGCCGTCCAGAGCGAGCGCGCCTTCCAAAAGCAACCCCACATCTTCCTCAACTCCAAGGCGCAGAGCGGGAAGTCGAAGAAGAAGGGCAAGGGCGGCACGCGATGGTACAAGGACGTCGGACTCGGCTTCAGGACGCCCAAGAACGCCATTGATGGAAACTACATCGGTATGACGACACACCACAATCCTTGAGAGAATACTAGGAGCGATTGCGGGACTGGGGGTGGAGTGGATGGGACGATGGACTAATACAGCATGTGCGAATACAGACAAGAAGTGCCCCTTCACCGGCCTCGTCTCCATCCGCGGCCGCATTCTCTCCGGCCTTGTCGTCTCCACGAAGATGCACCGCACCGTCGTCATCCGCCGCGAGTACCTGCACTTCGTGCCCAAGTATGCGCGTTACGAGAGGCGGCACAAGAACTTGTCGGCGCACGTTAGCCCGGCATTCCGTGTGGAGGAGGGCGATCAGGTTACCGTGGGACAGTGCCGACCGTTGAGCAAGACGGTGAGTTGAGACATGATGGCAATGAGACTGGCGGGAGATGTCAGACGCGGGAATTATTGGCTAATGTATCATGTGCAGGTCCGCTTCAACGTTCTGCGCGTGCTTCCGAGGACCGGCAAGGCCGTCAAGTCGTTCCAGAAGTTCTAAGCTCGACGTGGGATGGTTCGCGAAAGGGTTGTGTGCGACGGGATGTTGAGATGGGAGACCACCCCGTCTTGAGGCTCATTGTGGCGTTGGTTCTCGTGCACATGGCGCACGTTTGCAGACAGCGTGCTTTAGCTACATGCACAATCATAGCATGAGCTGGCAGATACTCTCTCGACAATCTACAGCCTCCGCGGGGCCCGTATCAGACCTTCACCGCGTGATGCGTGCTTGCCATCTATCATGATTCCAGCGATGGCGGAAGTAATGCTCGGTGGCCTGATATGGCCTGGTCACCGGCTGGTTATAGCTGGCCTCGAACCTTCACGCTATGTGCAGCCGTACTCGCTTCTCAGTTTTGCCCATCGGCATACGGCGGGAAACACTCCTTGCCTACTGAAAAACAGCTTCGCCGTTCCCGCCTTGGAAGTATGTTGCCAACGGAACACCGTTGCAGGCGCACAGCTTCAGCGCGAGGCGAGAGAGAATACATTCGTCTCACCTCCTGCCGGACCTGATCCCTTCCCGTGGGCGCACAATGGGTCTGTTGAGCATACTGCTCGGTGCCACAGCCTTCCTCTCCACCCTCTTCCCACTCTCCCCCTCCGCCCCCTTCCATGGAATCTGCCTCCACATCGTTTCCCACGCCCCAGGCACTCTACTCGGATCCCGCCCCGAACTCGCCATATTCACCCAATACCGCCCAAAATACATCCTCGCCATCCACCCCCACAACCCCTTCTCCGCCGCTCTGCCCTGGTTCGCAAGCGGGATATGCTCCAGATTACTCAACCGTAACCCCGCGGGCGGCAATCGCCTCAGATCCGCGAAGAATAAGTTGTAGGTCGTAAGCCAGGGCGCAAACCGAATGAACTGCACCCTCACCCTCGTGTTTGGCGGAACATCATTCGCAAACACCATCAGTCTCTCCCTGCTCCTCCTGGCAGAGGCAGGGAGGTACACGCTTATATTCGCTACCGTCGGGCCAAACGCCGCGGCCACCAGAAACGGTGCGGCGGAGAAGACGAGGACGAGGGGGATGGTCCAGTTGGGCGTGGAGGCGTCGAGATAGTAGGCCGGGACTGCGACGAGAGTGCCCAGGAGGAGGATGACGAGGGTTCCTGCCCGGAAAATGCCGAGGAGGGCGGTTTGGGCGAAGGGGGCGAGGTAGAGGGAGAGGAGCTCGGGGTATTGGGGCGCGGGGGGGTGTCTAGCTTGGCGGGCTGCTGCGCTCTCCCAGCGCTTGGAGAGGGATGCGCGGAGGCGATGTGGTGGTGTTGTTGTTGCTCGGAGGCATGGTGGGCTGGTCGTCGCTCTGGTCGCTCTGCTGGCGAACAGGGCAGTGCTCAAGGGTCGGGTGTAGAGTGCTCGGCGGAGTATAGGTGTCCAATTTTGCCGGAACAGGGTTGCTGTGAACATCACATCTTGCGCATGAAGTGTAGAAGAGAGGGTTGTAGAGGGGTTGAAGTTGGAGTCGCGCAGTTGCGGAGCTCAACCACCACCACCGACTCCATATATGTTATTGTCAGCAGTACACAGTCGATATAGCGGAAGTATGCCACCATCTCCAGCTCGATAACATAACAAGCCACCACCATGAAGCTCACCACCCTTCTCCTCCTCCCACCGCTACTGCGAGAAGCAATCGCGTACACCACCCTCTCGGCCACCTCCCTCCACGCCCTCCCCCTGGCAACCGACGACGAGTTCAACATTCACACCGGCACACTCCTCGCGCCGATCCTCCAGCCCCGAGTCCCCGACACACCAGGCTCTGCAGCAGTCCTAGCCCACTTCGTCAACTTCTTCACCACCCACCTCCCGGACTGGCACCTCTCTTTCCAAAACTCTACCTCCACAACTCCAACCTCCCACGGCAAGGAAGTCCCCTTCGTAAATCTCATAGCGACCCGCGATCCCCCCTGGCTAGATGGGCAAGGCGGCGAAGTAGCCCGCCTAGCCCTAGTAGCCCACTACGACTCCAAACTCACCCCCACCGGCTTCATAGGCGCGACGGACTCCGCGGCCCCGTGTGCCATGCTCCTACACGTCGCGCAGAGTCTCGACAGCGCGCTAACCCGCAAGTGGGCCGCCATGTCCGCCGAAGACGTCGGAGCAGGCGGATACGGAGGAGTGGAAGACCATAAAGGCCTGCAAATCATCCTCCTAGACGGCGAGGAAGCTTTCCAGACCTGGACGCACACGGATAGCCTGTACGGCGCTCGCGCGTTAGCGGAGGAGTGGGAGGGGGCCGTGAACCCGGCTATGTCTACTTTCCGGTCTCCGCTGGATAGTATCGAACTTTTTGTTTTACTGGATCTACTCGGGTCGGCGAACCCGGTTGTGCCGAGTTATTTCAAGACGACGCATTGGGCTTACCAACTCCTTGCGGACGTTGAGCAGCGGCTGCGCGCGCTCAATGGTGGGCCGCCGTGCTTGCCACGAGCCCTAGCAGGCCTTTCTTGCCTGAGGCGAGGAAAGGGGAGGCAAACGCTAATGAGAGGTGGTTAGGGGGATACATTGAAGATGACCACATCCCGTTCATGGCGCGAGGGGTGGAGATTCTGCATTTCATCCCTAGTCCGTTCCCGCACGTGTGGCATACGATGGAGGATGATGGGGAGCATCTTGATATTGCGACGGTGCGGGATTGGGCGGTGATCACGGCTGGGTTCGCGGCGGAGTGGATGGATTTGGAGGGCTTCCTGGGGGAAGGAAAGGCAGGGGGTGAGGGTAAGGGGAGGAGGTGGGGGGATGAGAAGACGGAGCTGTAAGTCCCTCGCTCGGAAGGCCGTGGCAACGAACTGCATGTGGTGACTTTCGCGGTTGTAGGTGAGGGACGTTCGCTGATTGCTTCGGACGCAGGGAGATAGATGAGGGATGAGACGCCATAGAGCCTATCCCAGCGAACCATGAAGACAGCTCGTACGCCTATTGCTGTCGGTGATCTCTTGACTCAAGATATGCGAATGCACTTGGATCGACTTCACACCCCATCGAGGTATCACAAAACTACACGCCGTTCCGCGCCACTGACGGCACGATCGAGGCATGCTGGATCGGACGTCTTGATTGCGCAGACGTGGATTGCAAGCGTGCCGACTCGCCGAGCGGCGAACCGAGCATCTCGTTGCGCTGCGTCGGTGACTGAGCAACCTGCCCTGTGGTGGACGCGATTCGATGAGCATCACGTGACCTGTCGTGTCCCTAGGGTCCGGGGATGCGCGTGATCCGTCTTAAATGGCCTATCCACGTTCTGCAGTTATCCCACTTCGAAGTGGTCTGGAGGGCAGCTCCGCAACGACCATACTTTCTCTTTGTTCGCGATCGGCATGTTGCCGACGTGGTCGCCGGATGCGGCTGGTTGGTCTTTGACATCAAGTCGAATAATGGATATCCTACACCCTTGCTCACAGCGCTCTCGCAAACGCTTCCTTACGGTGCATTACCGACCGCGAAAGCTTCCACCGCTCCAATGGCGCCAAGGAAGCCTACTAGCAACCGTCGCGCAAGCGAGCAGGCCCCGAGGTTGACGACGCTGCCTGGCACTCCGCGCCTGCCCACAAGCCCTACTGGCTCCTCCCTTCCCGACTACCAAACGCCACCAGATTTTCCTGCCCCGGAAGGGTCACGGCGCCGTAGCAGCTTCACTTTGGCCATGTCTGAAACAGGTCCCCAAGCACCTATCCCCGGGACGCCAGTTACGCCGCTCGCTACTGTATGGAATTCCATCCAGAACGCCGTGGGCTTCTTGTCTGGCTACCCCCGTAACTCGGCGCCGCCATTCCCTTCGCAGCCCGAACGCCCTCGTGACGAAGACCGACAATGGTTGGATATCCGCCGCGCAGAGGGCCGCCGCAAGCTCGAAAACGAGATCTCCAGCTACCTAGCGATGGCGCAGCGTCGTCGCGCTAATGCGCTACAGGAGCTACTCGTGCGCATAGCGCGGGAGCACGGTGAGGATCTCGAAGTGACCCATCGACGGTTCCGGCTGAGGTATCTTAGTGACGCTGAACTTGTGGCTGTGTCGAGCGTACTCTACATGGATACCGAGGAGTTAGCGAACAGGGTCACGCAGATGTTAGTTGATGAGCTGGATCTGCCTGGACAGAGGTTCGGCACAGCGGTGCGGCGCTGGCACGACGTCGTGCGCCAAGCTCACTCAGCGGCATCGCAAGGAAGTGCTGATGAAGACTCGCGGTCCCGGCGCGGCGACGTTCAGGTCGACGAGCAGCTGGAGCGGCGCGTTGGAAGGTTTCTTCGGGACCACGGGTTCCGCACCCTCGTGCAAGCTTCTGAGTTGACATCCATCGACGAGGGCGACACTCTTTTCCCGGATTTCCTGATCGGTTCTCTCGATGCTGACGATCATCACGGCAACAGAGTTGGAGTATGGGAGCCGGTTGAGCGTGTCGAGGTTGTTGTCTTTGCCATCGCTGCGGCGTTGCAAGGCATACCGTCGGTGACACTGACGCCTTCGATCTCGCTGACCCCCGGATCTATACCGGAGTGGGAAGAGGAGGCAGATAGATCGCCTGAGGCCCGTGAATGTGGCGATGAGCAGCGCCGAGGGGTGCAAAAATCTCTGCAAGTCCTTCGCGATATGGTCGCCGAGCCGGACGTCACGTGGTGGCAAGTCTTCCATCTCCTACAGCGACACATCGATCTCTACGGACTAAAGGACCTTGTGTCCGACGCCGACAGCACTCTCCCACGAGGCTTAAGCGAGCGATTGGCGACGTCGTCCGAAGATGTGGCGTACGACATGGGCCGCCTAAATCATCGCTTCAGCTTCGAGGACAGTGTGGCGGCGATGTTGGCCGATGCCACTATAGCGAGGTCACGCGGAACGACTGCTTCTTGGCCTCCATCGAACGGTGGGCGGCGTACGCGGAGGTCGCCTTCGGACGTTGAGGCCGACGAGGTTGGCGAAGACAGAGACATGCCTAACGACGGTGACCACGTTGGACCTCTATACTACGACGACGACGATGGTGCTAGCCCTTCGCCACCAATCCCAGCGCGCATCAGCGACCGCGACATAAGGATGGCGTGGTTCATGCGGAAGGTTGCGGGATTGTGGGTCGAGGGCGAAGAAAAAGTACGCAAGAGAAGGCGGGCGGGAACGAGGAGTCGACAGCAGTGGCTCCAGATGGAGATCTATATGCTTGACAGAGAGCTTGGGAGAGAAAGAGGACCGCGCCTGACGGATTACGGGCTCGAGGCGCGCTTTCCTGAAGTGCTTGCCAGGGCAGTTGCAAAGTGGTGGGACGACGCGGACGAGCGCACGCGGCTTGCCAAGCTAAGGGGCCGATTCGAGGAAGATGTTGACGGGGACGGCGCCGGTGGCAATGATGTGAGCGATGACCGGTTCCATCAGTATGATAGCGACAGCAACAGATTGAGCGAAGATGATGACAACGACGGGCCATCGCACCCTCCGTCAATGGGCGGCAGGAAGAGGGTAACCTTTGACGACGCACCGCCTTCCAGCGATGGGGATAGCAGCGACACTGACGGCATCTCTCCGTCTAAGGCTCCATCTTCCTCTTCCTCTTCGTCGTCTTCGTCCAGCAGCTTCTCGTCTTCCTCATCATCCTCATCATCCTCTTCATCGTCCTCCTCGTCCTCTCCATCTTCCTCCTCATCATCCTCCGACGACGACGACGCCCCACCACCTCCCTCAGCGCCCCCAAGCCGAAGAACCGTAATCGCAGTCGTCATCCCGCGAACAACGATACCGCCGGGAACCTACGCACCCCCGGACCCGCCAAGCCCGCCACGCGGTACCAGCGGAGCTCCTACAAGGAGAGGCGGCGCCACCCCTAAACATGGACAGAAAATCGCGGCTCCTGCATCTCCGTCCTCCTCACCCTCTTCGGTCCCATCGTCAGAACCCTCCGCATTCGACACCCCGACACCAGCCGGCCGACCAACCCGAAGGACAGCGATAGGTCCCGTGATTTCCAGGACGACTATACCGCCTGGTGTGGCACCCTTAGCGCAAGAATTGAGGCGCAGTGGGCGGATTGCTGCGATTGCTGCGAGACAGCAGCAGGATGCACCCGGTGACGGTGCGGGCGGTGCGGTTGCCGCGGCGCCTGCGGGGAAGAGGAAGCGGGCTACGACGACCGCTGCGAAGGGGAAGGGTGGTGGGAATAAGAGGGCGAAGAAGTGAGGGGAACTTATAATTTGAATTGTTTGACTTTTGCAAACAGAATGAGATGTAGAATTGTAGACTGCGATTCGCTGTCATCGCAAGTGGAACCAGTGATGAGTCTCCATCACGCCCGCAAGTCGCTCATGGCAATGTCGTGTTCTGGGAAAATTGCGATCTGATTTTAGTGAATGCAAGATGGAGAGTGATGTAGTCTGCCAATATATCATGGTACATTTCGCCGCCGTAAAGCAGCTGCTATCGCAAGTACTTAGTACATATTACAAGCACAACCTTAGCCGTTAAAGCCAGGCGAGCTGAGCGCCATGGAAGACGAGACCGACCGGAAGGACAGTGGAAGGTCAGGTCCCTCTTCCATGGTGCCCAGCTCCAGATCAAGCAGGCAAAGCACGTAAGTACGCAAGCACGAGCACCACCACCAGCCAATTCCCGCTAACCCCTCCAACTCCACGCCCTTCCACCACTTTCCGCGCCCACTCCACCAACTCTCCGTACCATTGAACTCGGGCTTGCGCAATCTTCACCTTCCTTACTGATCCATCCTCTTCACCCCCATATCCTCACCGCTCGCGCCACCGTGTCCGTTCTTGAGCTTCTCGACCACCGCCACACCATCCGCGCTTTTGTTCAGCTGCGCAGCCATCTCCTCACTACTCGTCAAAGCCACCACCGCAGGTGAGGCCGGCGGCATGACAGCACCACCCACATCAATCGCATTGAACCCGTTCGTCTGCACGGGCATCGGCGTGCTCACAAACTCCTTCTTCACCGGGACTTGCTCCTTCGCACTGCCATTCGCATCCTTCATGCCCGATCTCCACGTCGCCGTCAGCGTGAGTGTTCCCGTTCACCATCTGAGGCGCCGCCGCGTTTGCTTGCCCCACCGTAGACTCAATAGACGGCACAACCGCCTCACCCGCCGCCTTCACCGGCAACGCACGCCCCTGCGCCCGAGCCTCAGTAGGCGAGTGACTCATCATCGGCCCTCGATTCGGAATATTCGACCCATTCGGTCCGCCCGCCGGAAACGCACCTGCGCCCCAGACCCTAAGCGCCTGGGGGTCAGTCGGCGCGAACGAGAACTTCATGCCTGGGCGCGGAATGGCGCCCGGGGTATACACCGTCATCCTCTCCAGATGCTGCTGATGATGCTGCTGCTCGCTGCTGCCGTTCGCGAGAGTGCCGCTCGGAGTCGCGGCCGCGCTGTTGAGGGCGCTGCGTGGCGTACTAGACCTGCGAGCTGGCGTCCCATTTAGTGCCGGGCCGGGGTTGACGGCGTAGTTGGCAGGCGAGGGCGAGGGCGCGTACCCCATCGGTGTACCAGCCGACTGCGAGCCGAGCTGCAACGGGTTGAGATGCTGCTGGCTGTTGTACGGCTGCTGTGCCGCATGCTGCGCGTTCCTCCTGGTCTCCAGCTCAAGCAGATGCGCATGCTGAGCCTGTGATGGTGGCAAATGCTGCGTCGGATGATTCGGCATACTCATCTGTTGCATTAGCTGCTGTTGCGAGAGCTGCTGCTGCCTCTCCATCTCCATCTGCGCTTTGGCCTGCGCTTCCCTCCACCTCTCCACGCGCGACTTGTTCGCCGCGATCTGCGCGCCGTAGGACATGCAGTGCCAGTGCGGTTCGTTCTTCGAGCCCTGGTTGATAAGGTGGTCAATCTGCATGTACAGAATGCGCAAAGTGCGCTTAAGCTCCTGCGGCAATGCGGCATTCACACGCAAACACCCGGACTCGAGAACTTGCTGGAAAGCGTGGACCGCCACGCCTTCGGGTGTGTTCTCTGCCTTGATTCGAACAATCTGCGGCTTCGGCGGCGGTGGGGTCTTCTGTGAGCTCTCTTCTTTTCCGTCGGTGAATTTTCTCGGGCGCCCTGGCCCTTTCTTCGGCGGCTGTGGCGGGTACTGCTGACCCTGCATCTGTACATACTGCTGCCAATGAGCAGTATGTTGTTGCTGCAGTCGCTGATACGCCCAGGACTTGAGAGCGTTCTGTATGAACTGGATGCCGTACGAGAGCGGGCCATCCGGAGCTCCTGGATTCTGCAAGAAGTAGTCGAGGCTTGGAGGCTCGTCCTTTGCAGGCGCGGCATTGCCATGGTTTTTCTTCCTGCCACTTTTGTCTCCGCCGCTATCATCCTCGTCGCCACCGATCGCGCCAAGGAGACTATCCACAGCGGTATTGTCGACGGCGGGATCTATCTTCCGCTTTTTGCTCTCTGCACGATCTGCAATGGTGTCAGCTTTGCTGTTCGTGGCGTTACGAGGTATCCTACACTCACTCTTACTCCCTAACGGCGAGCTGGGCGTTGCTGGCACCCCGCCGAAGTTTGTCAGAGCTGCAGACAGGCCTGAAAGCCTGTCCACCATCTCCTGAACGGTCAGTGCCCTTTTTAGAGGGCGGATTTGGCCGACGTATTCGAAGCCTGTCAACTCCACCTTCGGCGGTGGGATGGATGGCGGCGGCGGGTAGTTGGCAGGCGGCTGAGCTGGACGATGCTGCTGCTGCATCGGCATGTAACGCGGGTCTTGAGGGGGGTACTGTCCGTGGGCCGTAGGTGGCATTTGTGACTGAGGCGGCATCTGCGGAGGGTGGCGAGGTTGCGCTGGTGCGCGCTTCCGGGGCTTGGCGGTTGCCTTGGGTGGCGGATTCGCAGGCGTCTCCTTTGGGTCATCGTCGTCCGCCGCAATGTAGTAATTCGCCATCTCACCATAATCACGATTGATGGGATTTGCTTGCTTCTGCTTTTGCCTTTGCCTCTTCGGCGGCGGGGTGGACTCAATGGAAGAGAGCTCCGAAGAGGTCGGGGAATGAATCCTCAAGCTCTCGTCGTCGAGAACCATGTTCTCGTCATACCGCATCCTGTACCTAATCTCACGCTTGGGTCTCGTCACTGCAGCTGGCTCAATGGACTGAGCTGCGGAAGCTCGGCTCGGCTCTTGCGGCTTGACAGTGAGCTTCAACTTCGGTTTCTTGGCGGGCGGCTCCATGGACGGCGAGCCTCCTGTAGCTGGTGAAGGAGAAGCTGAGCCTGGTGGTACCGATTCCGTCGGTGCTGGTGTGCCCGCATGGACGGTACCTGCAGGGAGGACTTGAGGAGCCGGTGTAGGAAGCGGACCCGAACTGCTCGCGCGCTGGGACTCGCCTCCAGGACCCATGCCACGCTCCGTAGCGATCTTGTACTTGCGAATCTTGGCACTCGATATCCGGTTGGTGAAGTGGAAAACCGAGACTTGGTCGCTGAAACTCGGTGGCATCACCGCGATGTTGTGAATGGAAGAATGCAGGATCTGCAATTGCAAAGCCCGTTGTATTTAAGATCCGAGAGCCGGCCCACAATTTTGCACGTGAGTGTCCCGGCTTGGCTGGTCGGCGGTCCAAGGCAACAACATGGAAACAAGCACAACAGACGCGCCACTCGCTGGGCACGCTGGATTTCGTCGTTGAAGAAGTCGATGACTGTGATGGATGTCAGTAGTAACGTTCGCCGTCTTGGTGT
>NAJQ01000185.1:0-45703 GCA_005059865.1 Friedmanniomyces simplex
CTGGGGATGTGCTTGAAGAGCAAGGGACTAATGAAAAAAGCATCCAAGACTCGGCAGCCGCCATACAGCCCGACCAGACTGAGCTGATAGTTTAGTCCAATGCTTTGGGGTATGTAGTACGCCAGCGGTAGACGAAAGAACAGCACCCCCGCCATAGTCGCGAGAGCCGTGCGGAGGATCTTTAGAAGGGCGGTGTCCACTGCTTGTGGTGGCGGCGGGGGAAGGAAGAGTAAGGCAATGTAGTACATCACGGGCGGCAGGAGCAAGGCTTCGATGGTTATGGGTTTCGTTCCCGGGATTGGGTGCAGGCCGGCTCGGGGCTCGTCCATGGTGAGGTAGGTCCATGTTCGCTGCCAGAGGTCTTGATAGTCGTCCATGTCCTGTGGTCGTGCTGGGTTCGGGGGGAGGGGAATGGGTATGCCCGTGATGTCGTAGTGTGGGTGCAATGTGAAGCAAATGGAACAATACACGCTGCAAACCTACATCATCGCTCCGACAAGTAGCAGCGTGCGCCTCTAGCAAACGTGCAGCCGATGCCCATCACACTGCTCGTCAGTGGAAGGGGTAGGATCATGACGGGAAGGACCCGCGGTGATCGCCGGCAGCTCACGTGGTCCTGTTCAGGATCTCCATCCCACCCTGCACAAGATCTCGCCTTGCATTGAGCTTATTGACAGCTCTAATCGTACAGCATACGCCGAATGACCCATCCGGGTGCAAGTTCTGTTCTGATGTTGGTGATGGAGGCTAAGGAGCGAGAAGCGAGAAGTTGAGAAGCGGGACGCGGAAGGGCACCTCTCAGACACAACGAGTACATGTATACACTCTGCATTTAATACATCAACCTGCAGACGCCTCGCTACAGACGCAGAAGGGTATCATCTGAAGCAAGCGCAGTTACCCCCCGGACCATGCGCCAAAAAAGTCGTCCTGCACCATCATGAGCATATCCCAGTCGTCATCCCTTTGACCAACTCCACCGCTGTCTACGCAAAACCAACCAGGTCCCATAATTCGTTAAACTCCAAGCTGAAACCCAAGCATCCCCTAAAACGCAATACCCAACCCATCTCAATACCCCATCCTCTCAATAGCATCTACAAGCCACAAACACATCGCCCGCCTTGCACTCTCCACATTCCAACTCACCGCCAGCACAGCAACGGGAACCGCCATCCCCAAAGCCAGCCTCCTCAACATCTTCCTACTCCCATTCTTCCGCCGCGACGACGCCGGCAGCGTGATGGCCGGCTCGTCCACGATGCGGAAACTGTTGCCTCCGAACAAGTCCTCCAGTCCCGTGGCTTGTTGCGCGGTATCGGCGGGTAAAGTCCAGGTACTCTTCTTCAAATCCAGACCACCGCGTGTCCGGGATTTGACGGGGGAGAAATCGTCGTCACCTTCGTTACCCAGGAGTCTGGACTGCGCCGTCTGCTGCCTATTCTCCTGGTTCCTCGCGAACGTCTTGCCCTGCTCGATACCGCTGCGCATCTGCTGCATGAAATCCTGCTGCTTGCTGATCGGCGTCTCCTTGAACGCCAGCTGACTGACCGGATTTCGCAGCCGCCTCTCCATGCTCATCGGTGCGGGTGGCAGTTGCCCGCGGAACGGACTCTGCTGCACCGGCGGCTGATACTTCAGCTTCGCCTTCTCCTCCAACTCTTGGCGCTTCCGCTCTGCTCTATCGCGGATACTGTCTTGCAGTCCGAAGATCTCCTCGCGCATGCTGGACCAGCCAGCGGGTTGCGTCGTGCCGTGGTTGTGCAGGCTCCTCGCGTCGAAAGTCGTCCGCTTGGTTGCAAACTTCGGCCGGTACGTGCGGTCGATCGGGGCGCCGGGCATTTGTGACTGGAATGCAGGCGATTGGTCGTCAATATCCATTGGGTCGCCTTCGTCATCCGTCTCTTCGGAGAGTGGTGGTGATGGTATTGTTGCCGCCGTCTGTCTTCCTCGTGGCGACTGTCGGGGTGCGAGATTGGCGATTGGGAATGGTGTGATGCGGTCGATGTGGTCTCTGGCCAACAGTTGGTTGGGAGGTATGGACGATGCCTGTCGTTCGTATTCCTCATTTTCCGGGCCTGCATACGCACCGAGCACGTCACGCTCCTCGGGTTTTGGCGTCATCTTCTGCCTCAGCTTGAATCTGATCGACTTGATGGTGCGATTGCTCAGCCACTGGAGTGCAAGCACGAAGATTGCAACGAAGCCGTGCGCCGCTATCAACTGCTGTGTGGTCAAACTCTGGGCAACTGTTGTGTCCGACAGCTTAAACCAGGCAATAGCTCTGACGACCAGCATGACTGCCTGTAAGCGGAAGTGCTCAGTCTGGCCAGTGACCTGCTCCATGCGGTGACTGTGGTGATACCAGTCTTTCAGCCCCTGGTTATACCAGATCAGGGCCAGAGAAGCGAGCAATGCTCGTGGTATGTATGTGCCAAGCACCTGATGGCATTCATGGCTGAAGCGCAAGCGGAGCGATTCCTGGAAGCAGTCGTGCGGCATCGGGTCGAAAGCCAGGCCCGCATCTTCTTCCCACTCCGTTGTTATGCCCTTTGTGCTCGCCGAGAAGACGCCGTAAACGTGCCAAGCTGCCTGCAACAACAGGCTGGCGTAGACCACCATACCCAACACGCGCAGTATGAGTCTCATGCTCCACTTCGACCAATCGTCCCGCGTCCCGCGCGCGCTTCGTAATCCTCGTCGAGCAGTCTCCTCAGCCCGCCTATTTATGTTCTGCGTGCCAGCATAATAGTCCGCCCGATTGATCTTCCCCTGTGCTTTCGGCGCGCACCTCCTGCATACCTGCGGATACCTCTTCTCGAGCTCCTGCTTGAACTGCCCCTCCGCAGCCTCGTACTCGTAATATCGCGGGTCGTCCTCATCCGGCAGATAGTTGCCCAACGCCTCCATGTACATCCGCTGGTTGTTGACGCATGTGTTGCAGAAGACCTGGCCCTGCTGGTGGCCGAGCGTCTCCGGTAGCTCTTGCGTGAATGTCTGGAAGGGCGGGCTCGGTTCTCGGGTGTCGCGCTGCGACTGTGCGAAGATGGTGGCGGGAGTGTCTATGATATCGCCGTTGCTATCGAGGTAGTTGACTGCTTCGCATGCTGTACATTGAAACTCTCCTATACCGGACGACTTGCTGTATGGTGATCGCGTGCCGCAGAAGTGGCAGTAGATCCGGCGGAGAAAATTCATGTGTGCGATTGTTTGTTGAGGATGAAAGGGTGCTGCAGATGTTGAGTTGGGATGGACCTTTCTCTTCGAAAAGGTCGATGTGTTGAGTGCGCTGTTGTCTCGAATGTTCTCTTAGTGTGTGTTTCGGGACAATAAATAGAGACTCGAAGTGAAGCAACGCGGTGTTAACGGAGTTCTACCACGGACCCTCCCGTGCTGCCGAGGCTAGTCGTATGTATACGCGCCTGAGGCAACAAGAACACGCTCGCGTTTCCATTCACTTGCCGCCTTTCTCCTGAGTCGCTGCTGGACAACATGAGCCCAGTCTTGGACTTTTGGAAGGAGTCTCACTCTCGACATGCCCAACCAGTAATCAACACCACCAGGGAAGCGTCGTTGCTACATACCGGATTGGCACCGTGTCGAGAGCGATCATGAATGCTGAGAACCCGACTCGAACTCGAAAGACCATGCATCCGTCTCAACCCGTATTCTGGCACCACACGTACACTGTCTTCGTGGCATTGCTCGTGTTACGTCTCGCCAACGCGCTGAGCGTGCAGACTTACTTCCAGCCGGACGAGTACTTCCAATCCCTAGAGCCAGCATGGCAGGTCGCGTTCGGGCCCGACAGTGGAGCCTGCATCACCTGGGTAGGTTCGATGACCTTGATTATATACTGCGCTGATCCGGCTTCAGGAATGGCGCGAGTATCTACGTTCTTCGCTGCATCCTATGATGTTCGCCGCGGCGTACCGGGGTGCAGCGCAGCTTTGCAACCTCCTACGTGTAACGACTGACACCCGAGCTGCGGTCTTGCTCGCGGCTCCGAAGGTGCTGCAAGGGATTATTGCAGCTGCTGGGGACTTCTTTACATGGGCTCTAGCGTGCAAACTCTTCGGACCTGGCGATAGTGCGTCGAGAGCCACGCTGGCCGTGACTGCGTTCAGCCCCTGGCAGTTCCATTCCTCCAGCCGGACCTTCTCTAACTCGTTGGAGACGACTTTGACGATTGCAGCGCTTAGTTACTGGCCGTGGCAATGGTTCTTGAACGAGGCCCAGAAGGGAGCACGACAGCCAAAGGTCAAAGCACCGCAGAGCAAAGCTGACCTTGACACGAAGGAAATGGTGCAGCAATTCAAAAAATTCCTGGAGCAAGATAACGACGACGTGAATGGGTCAACGGCCCAAACGCCTGCTTCGCTGGCAGCATCGTCACTGGGCGGACTCCACCTGTCCTTGAGCCTCGCGGCAATGGCATGTATACTACGACCGACGAATACCATCATCTGGGCGGCCGTCACCATTTGTTTGCTAAGCCGCAACAGCGACTTCCAGAAGATGGCCACTCTTGCTTCAAGCGCTGTCCTTTGCGGGAGTAGCATGCTTGCCGTTTCAATAGCCATGGACCGAGCTTACTATCACAAGTGGGTGTTCCCACCTCTCCGGTTCTTGTACTTCAACGTCGTGCAGGGAGTCGCTGGGTTTTACGGCAGGAATCGAATCGACTACTACTTCACGGAAGGCTTGCCGCTGTTGCTGACCACAGCACTACCATTCGCTGGGATCGGCATGTGGCATTCTTCGCGACCGGGCAGAGACCGGCCAGTGTTCAAGGGCTATGTGGAACGTCAAACCCGGTACCTGCTAGCCATGGCGGTCGTTGCGACTGTGCTTGCCATGACTATGATTTCGCACAAGGAGGTGCGATTCATCTATCCTCTACTCCCGATCCTGCACATACTGGCAGCCAAGCCGCTGGCTAGCTTCTTCGAATCCGTACCGGCGAACAAGGTCAAGCTCGGCTTGCTGTTGTTGATGCTCACCATCAACATCTACATCGCGGCTTATGTCGCCTTCGTGCATCAGCGCGGCGTGCTGAATGTGCTGCATTATCTGCGACACGAGCAGGAAGCGAGACTACCGGAGAGTACTACGTACAGCGCGGAGAGCAGCCAATACGGCGCAAACCTGACTGTCGGCTTCCTCATGCCCTGCCACAGCACACCATGGCGTAGCCACTTGATCTACCCGGAGATTAAAGCCTGGGCTTTGACGTGTGAGCCGCCGCTGGACCTCAGCGTGGAAGAGCGCAGGTGGTACGAAGACGAAGCAGATATCTTCTACAATCATCCGGCGTCTTGGATCGACGATAATCTGAAGGATCGCCAATCGGTTATGAAGGCCAAGCAGGTGGCGCTGAAGCCTCGACAAGGAGATGAAGTGCGGAGAGACTGGCCGGAGTACTTGGTCTTTTTTGAGCACTTGGAGCCTGTCATGAGCGCGGTCCTGGAGCGGACCAGCTACGAGGAGTGTTGGCGAGGGCTCAACACGCATTGGCATGACGATTGGAAGCGGCGGGGAGACGTGGTGGTTTGGTGCATGCGGCGGTGAAGACACGAAAACGAGAGGTACCGTGTCGACGGTATGCTGTACGCCCGATGGAGCTCGTTCGCCGGCTCCGAAGCTGCAGGCCGTGAAAAATACGACTGAACTCGAGACCAATATGCGAGTCTGACCATCGGCCCTTGAAGGAGTGTGGTCTTGCGGCGCGAAGAGCTGACCTGTCCGCGCGGGATAATGTGAGGTGATTTTATCAGCCTTTCGTTTGATAGGAGCTGTGGCGTATCACCCCAAACTCCGTGGACTCACTGTGAGCTTCAGTCAAGCGAGGTGTCTATTGTTACCGGAACACCTGCGCCTCTGTACCTGATGCACACACAAAAGGCTCGGATACGTCACCTTCGAATGTTCATCTACTGACCTTCCCACACCAAGCATTACGCTGCCATCCAAGATCACTTCCCATCAATACGAGAGCAATGGCGACCCAACAGACCTTGCGCGAGCAGATACACAGCGATATTGAGCCATGGACTGAGTCAAAGGTCAAGCCACCATTCAGCGAGCGAGAACTGATCGACATGGCTCTGGCGGCTGCAGCCCACCCCTAAACCGACAAGGAGGTTGTGAATGGGTTTTCAGCCGTTTCAGTTACTACAAGACACTCGCATCCGAGGCTTTCTGGGCTCTGCCTGGTCTGCAACGTTATCGTGGTCTTCAAACGCTTCAGGGCGAGGTCCGAGACGCAAGAGCGTTCGTTTCGGATTTCGGCGGGATCTTCACAAACTCCTCGATATCCCACTCACAGCGACCGGCGACGACAAAGAGAGCAGATACGAGATCTCGGAGCCAGGCGCACACGTGGAGCTCAGCAAAGCCATCAAGACGGTGCCAATTTCGAGTGTCGCCTTCCGCTTCTTCCACCTTCCAGCGGAACTTCGAAATGAAATCTACGAAGTCGTCTTCCGGTACCCAGCCTCTGGACTACAGGTACTTCCTGGCCTTGGTGGCAAACGATTTAATTTACTGGAAAGATGTCCCGTCGACACGGCTGCCGGTCTCGATTGCTGGGTCCACTGGGACATCCGGAGGCGGCCGGGTAACGCTAAGCTACTACACACCTCTCCCGTGAGAAAGATGCTGGCTCCTCTCGCAACCAATCTTCGGTTCTTCTCGGAGGCCATGCCTGTCTTCTACAACACGAATCACTTCCATTTCTCGGAATGCATTGCACTGAGTAAATTCTTGCTCGCGACGCCTGAACGCAGGAGGAGGCACTTACGCCATATCTCTGCTAACGTCGATCGATATGAGAGCGAGGAAATCGTCCAAGCTACCTTCATAAGCCTGTCGCGGTTGGAGAGTCTTCGCGTCCTTCAGCTGCGTGTGGGTGAGAGAAAATGGCTCAGTCAAAGCAAGGCGGCAAAGTCAAGAAATACGACAGTATCACTAAGTACCCCGGGTTCTGCGATCTACGCAAGATCCGTGGACTAGCGCAGGTGGTATTCCGTGACGCTCCGAATACGGCAGCGATACTTGAGATCGACATGTTGTCGCAGAAACCCGACAAGCTACCCATGACGGCCAAGATGTGGAGGCGCAAGATGCAACACAATCCGGATCCATCGGCGTAGGGAGGGGGCAAGAACAAGGCGATCAGAGTGGACTGACGTGGAGCAAGAAGACCTGCGGCGATGGAGCGTGCAGCAGGAACGATATACCGGATCCGAGTGGCTGCAACCCGGGCGTTGGAGAGGGATGCGAAGCCGCTGAGGATGATATTCTGCAGTGTGGTACACAGCAGCCCAAGAAAAGCAGCCCAGCAAGAACGACTAGTGTGTGTCGTCTTTTCACTTATGCTCACCGACAGCAGAGCCTTTTGCCTTAGGGTGCAAACTACCTATTCGAGCTGACTTCCGAGCAAACGACATGTGATCTGCGGGGGATGGCAGGAGACTTTCTGATCTTCGAGCTCTTCCTTCTGTCACATTCACGCCATTGGCATCTTCAGCCTCTTGTGTCAGAGCATTGCGAGCTGACCATCTTCTTACGCTATTGCATACTCAACGTAAGTGCTGATCTCTCGGAGCCGCGAAACAGTAGCAGCAGCCATCGCCATTGTGCAGGGCCGCCTCCGTTAGTTTGGAGCAACACGCATACCAAACACACTTCACACCGCGCGTAACAGTGTGAGGAGAACTCACTCGCCCGATCAGGTGAGAGAAGGCTGCAGTGAAGTGTCGCTGGTAGTCACGAGTGAATCACCAGGCATTTGAAGCTTCATTGACTGTCATGACGATGACACCAGGTCAACATGACCGACTCGTCCACAACCTCTCCCATTACGAGGACCCATCGATCACTAGCGGACCCATAGCTACTCTCAGCATCCACAGCACCTTGGCAGGCACTGTCGCACAAAAGACTGCGCCGCCCCAAGTCCTCTTTCGCCCTCTTCCTCAACCCGCTTCGTCGTTCTTCCAGCACTCCAACCACCAGACCTCTCGGCAACACCAAGATGCGCACTTCAATCCTCGCCGCCGCCGGTCTCCTGGCCATTGGCTCCAACGCCGCCTCGGCCGTCGCCAACGCCTGCGTCAAGCCCAACTGCATGAACGATGCCGCCGCGACCCAGGTCGCGCACAACTTCGGGCAGCTCATCTCTGCTTACACCGACACCGCCGCGAACAACTACCTGACAACCGACTTCACCGACTACTCTGACAGCGTCAGCACCCTGATTGGTAGGTAGTCGTCAAGCAGGCAGACCGTATGTCAAGATACTGCTGTACTGACTATCCGCCTTCTCCACCAGACTCCGGCTGCCCGAATGGCCCCGCCGTGCTCGGCGCCGCCACCTTCACCTCTCGCGCTTCTTTCGAGGCCGGTCAGGGTGGCCAGCCCAACATCACATTCGAGCTGCTCAACGTCTGTAAGTCAAACCATGAAGCCCCTGCCGCGCTCGTACAACGACTGACCAGCTACTACCTCCCAGGGCACAACTGCGACGTGGTCACCCTCCGCTGGCGCGGCCCGATGCCCAACCCGAACGCCGCGTCAGCCCCGAACCCGCAGACGCAGGTCATCGGCATCATCGTGCTGGAGACCAAGTTCAACGGCTACGCCAACGCCGAGCCGTTCCTGATCCAGACCGTCTACTCGGAGTTCAACTCCGGCTCCTGGCTGTACGATCTGGGCGTCTTCAAGCCGAACTGCACCTCGGGTACGGCGGCGAACACGACGAAGCGTGATGCGCATGTCCTGCCGGGCGGATGGCATCACCGCGTTCACGCTCCGGTGAAGATCGGGGCTGGGTCGGAGTAAGTTGGTCTTACGAGGGGGAGTATTCTGGGCACAGAGAGGAGTGGCAGTCCCGGAGCTCGTATCAGGGATGGCGGTGTCATCAGGCGTATCGCTCCAGAGGCGGTAGGTAGATGCGTTGCTAGGTACAGTTTAGCTGTCAAATATGTTGAACGTGCCAGCAAGCTTTTGTTTCTCACTCGTCCTATGCACCGCAGTCTGGTACATGTGGTCACTTGTCGCTCTTTCCCCTCTCGTCAAGAAGTACCGAAGAAGGTACGGGCCGCGATAGTCATCGCTGCCTGGAACGCTGTACCAAACTGACCACGCAAACTCGTTTCCCGCCACCACAAGGACACCGCATGAGAATGAGATTAGGCGTACGGAATGTACGATTCGCCCCTGAACGCCGTGCGGGTTACGGAGGGCTGCGAGAGGGGGCCGTAGGCTACGTAGTTGGTCGAATCGATGGGCTTACCTGCCAAACACTACACCACACCATATGTGTTATGTCTGGGCACCAAGGGCACCTCAACAAACATACCTAGGCGGTGCACGAGTTCTCGGGTGCTATGGAGAAGCTTGCCTTGCGCAGTGTCACTCCGACTTTCGCGAGTCCAATTCCGAAGTGCTTCCCGCTGAGAGGCTGTATCCGGCTACGAACGCACACGCAAGAGAGACCGCGCACAACAAAAGCACCGCCGTCCTTCAAACCAACACCCCGCGGTACTCAATCCGCCCCACCGCCTCCTTCGCCAACTGCGGCCACTGCACCAAGAACCGATCCACAACCCTACTCAACAGCCTCCCACTCAAACTCAACCTCTTTACCCTCGCCCAGCTCTCCACATAAACCGTCCGCATCTTCCCCCTCGTACTGCAACCCCTCACGTCAAAAAACCGCAACAGCACACTCGCGAGAACCAATATCGTCGCCGTCGCGGGCCCATTGCACAGGATCAAATCCGGGAAATCCACCTCCCCGGCCATCGCCGCGTGACCATCCCTCGTGTCCGTCGTATGCTTCATCAGTAACTCCCTGCACGCCCTCAAACACTTGAAAGACGAAACAGGTGCCGTGAGAAGGGGCTGGTGGATCTCCCTCGCCCGCGGCACAGTCACGATCTCGTACCCCCCGGGCCCAATATCCGTCGCCCTCTTCACTTTCCCCGCCATCAGATCCTCCTGCGTGCTGAGCGGCGTAGCCATCTCCTCGAACTCCTTCGCGCGCTCCGCGCTGATGCTATCGCCTTCGCTGATGACCCAGGTGCGGTGGTGGTAGTCTTTCCAGTTTAGTTTCTGGGCTGGGTCCGGGGAGGTGACGGCGCGGGTCAGCATGGCGAGCATTTCGGCCGTGTGGCCGCCGGAGCCGAGGATGATGAGGAGGTGGGTGGGTTCGTTGGGGTTGCGGCGGCCGTGGCGGAGGGGTTTGTTGCGGGAAGGGGTGAGGATGAGGGTGAGGCGGTAGAGGAGGGCGGGGAGGGTGAGGAGGGTGAGGAGGAGGAGGGTGGTGAGGATGAAGGCCATGGTGAGACGGTGTGGTGGCGTCGCGGGGGTTGAGTGTGGGAGTTGGAAGGGGTGGAGTTGAAGGGTTGTCGTCGTCGCCGCGACGGTGCGACTGATGTTATCGCCTATCTATGCCATGCTGCACACCGTCTCGGAAGATTATCAGCTTTCGGAGTCGGGCAGCGGGGGCAGCCCTTGGGTGAGTGACGTTTACAGTTGACGCATGTGAGATCTATCAGCACAGCGGACCGAGCCTCTATAGATCGCTCTAGCCTCATTATCGTTTACGACGGACGACGGACATGCAGGAGTTTGGTAGATTACATGTACTAAGAGGCGTGCCTACCTCTCTGGATGCGACGAAAAACAAAGGGTCAAGGATGTACATCGTGCCGTGTACTCGCCAGTACGCTCCGTACGGCAGCACTCCCATTAATGGAATCGGCAATCCAGCCTCTAGTGTGCCTAACAACATGCCCCAAAAATTACTGTACAACATATAATCGTTGCGGACCCCAGCGGTAAGCCCTAGGCTCTGCTCGACGGCTATAGCTCCTCGTCGAGCTGTGACCGGGCCTCCTAAAAGGGGTTCAAAAAGCGCGAGCGCCCACGACGCCGACAGCGTGCAGTCAAGCCTGCTGCCCCTGCCCCTGCCTCAACGCCAACAAAGCCCTCACATCAGTGACATACTGCAAGCCCTCCAGCAGCGGCACAAGATGCAACAGCTCATGATCCGTGGGGTCGCTGATCCAGCCTTCAATCGGTATCGCATTATCTGCAGTAACAAAACCCCACCACCAGTCAGCCACGGCTCGTCATCAACAGGGCTTGCTAGAGGTGTTGCTTGAAACTCACCCTCATGAAAGATATAGCTCATGGGCGAATTATCCAAAATCATCACCTTGCTCAGATCCGGCTCCACCTGCGCCAGATCCTTGATATACGCTCCATTCCGGAAAGTACAATGCTGTCGATAGTACCTGCCCGAGAAATACTTCCGCTCCCTCTCCAGCCAATCCACCACGGGATCCGCGTACTCCTGCACGGAAGCGGTGAAGACGATGAGGTTATACCACTTGGCCATCTTCCGCAGGAAATCGTGACAACCCGGTCGCTCGTGGACGTAGTAGAGGATGGGCACGCCGGGACCGAGGGCCATGCCGCCGCCGCTGTTGGGGTTGTGGGGGCTGGAGTAGCTGCCGCCGAGGCGCACTTCGACCATGTGACCGGTGGACATGCGGCCGCCTTTGGCCATGGAGTGGATGAGCGTTTCGTCCAGGTCGATGATGAGGGTTTTCTTGGGCGTGTCGGCGGAGTAGGAGAGGGTGAAGGAGGGTTGTCGGCGGGGGACGAGGGGTCGGGGTGGGGCCGGGGAGCGGGGGTAGCGGGTTAGTTTTGAGGAGGCGGTCGGTGAAGAGGGGGATTTGAGGGCGGATGCGACGGATGCGACGTCGTCGGGGTTGGCGGCGGCTTGTTTCTTTTGCTGGGCGCGGGCGATTTTGCGTTTTCGGAGGGCTTCGTCGTTCGGTAGGAGCTTGATGCGCCCGCTCTTTCGATGGGGCGCGATCTCATCTCCTTGCGGGTTCAGCGCCGCCGCCTTGGAGCGCGTATGTCGAGCCGGGCTGTCTTCGCTCTTTTCGTCTTCGGAGGTCAGAGCCGATGCTGTCGAGCCATTGCTGTCTATCGGGGGCGAGCGCTGCTTCTTCGAGGACGCCCGATGCTGCGGCTTCGGCCTCTCCTTCTCCTCAGCCGCGTCACCCTCCGGCGCACTGCTCAATCCCAAAGCTTGCGCCGTGGATTTCCGTTTCCGCCGTGACAACAAGCTCTTGAAGTTCTTCAACGGCAAGATGGCGGAGAAGCGGCCTTCGTTGTCGTAGAAGCATGCGATGACGTACCGTCCGGGTGCGGCTATGGTGCTGAAGACGACCGTCGCCCCGTAAAGTATGGCATGCGCCACGCGCTTCGGTATCTGCCATAGCCCGCTCTTCGACTGCGGCTGCTGTGTGTCGGGCGTAGTGCCTCTCAGCAGCGGCGTCTTCTCGTCTACGATCTCCTCCGGCGCATCCTCGTGACCTTCGTCTTTCGGCGCGCCCAGCCGCTCCGAGATCTCACTCAGGTCCAGTGTGTATGCGCTGCTCTGCTCGCTCTTGCTCTTCTTCTCATCCGTACCATCCACGTGCGCGGAGGAACTCGTCCGGGATCGCGGCGGAGACGGGGGCGGGGTGGTGGTGAGCCTGGAGACGATGTTGAGGCTGTTCATCGCTTTGAGCATCCCATGCGTGTAGAGATCAAAACGAGTGACGGTGGTAAGGAGTGGAGGCGATGCGACCACGTGTTGGATCCTTCTCACTGCTCGAGCTGAAGCTGTGGGAGGCCGTGGACAATGCGGCCGCCTGCTGCTGACACTCGTTCGCGTTCGGATGTAGTCGGCGGGGTCGGGGCGAGGCTGTACGAAGGAGAGAGTGACACTGAGCCGACGACAGCCTCGATGCGCGCCAGAGGGACAATGCCGGGGGAGAGAAGAGAAGAGTTGCACGAGCGAAGGAGAGCGTGTTTGGTGATGGAACAATGATGATGGCTGGTGGGGAGCTTCGCCGCTTAGTTCGCAAGGCGAAACACCCTTGTCGCTATAAATTGAGGGCACATGTATAGCGGAATACATACCTCGTGTACATAGACACACACATCTGATCAACTCTCCTCCATCCACGAGCTCCGGAGTACCACAGACAGAGCGCGTCAAGTCTCAGGCACAGCACATCATTTGGGTGTCCGCCCGATCAGAAGGACCCTCCTGGTCAACAGCGAACAATCATTGACTCACAAACGGAACGCTGTGTCACATGAAAATTCGTACACTCGAAAGGCAGGCACAACACCGCGAAGCCAGCCACGGTAATCAGGAGTACGACGACGTGAAGACCGGATCACCACCCGACGGGATTAAGAAGCCTTGAGGGTTTGCCAGAGGACTGAGCACCCTTCTGAGCGTCGTTCGCGGACCGCCTTCGATATTATCGTTACGGGGATGCCATCCTCGATGGTTGGGCAAACGCCCTCTCTGACGACCTTCCTCAAGTCACTCAAGCAAAACGACATCGAGACCTCCATCGAACTCTTCATCTCCCTACTCAAGCGGCGACAGATCAAGAACTCCCGGCCATGCGCCATCGCCACCACGCACCTCCTGCTCCGGGTCGTGGCAGAGCCCAAGCGCAAGTGGGACGCCCAGAAGCTGATCGATCGCGTAGGGCATGTCGGCAGAAGACTGGTTGCTGCCCAGCCGAGGGAGATGGCTGTTGGCAATATTGTCCGGCGCGTGCTCGGAGTGATTCGGGAAGTCGCTGAGCGGGACGAGGACTCACTCACCGACAGTGAGTTCTCGGGAAGTGCCTCTCCTATCACAGGTGAGTTCAAGCAGCGGCCAGGGTTGCCCACCAGGTTCTCGGAGTTTAGTCCACTCCATGGCGCTGCTGCCATGCCACATAACATGCATTCTGGGCGGCCCGGAACGGCCGACTCCATGAACGTTGAGTTTGGCGGTACACCTCAGAGACCAGGCTTAATGTCCTCGAACGCATCGTACGCCGGTCAGGGACCATCAGGCACGTCCCTGTTCAGCATACTACAACACCCGCAAGGCCGCTCGCCACTGGCTACGCCACCCACCGGCACACAGTCTCCCGCCATGGGTCCGTCACCTTCACGCAGAACTACTGGCGGCGAAGCGAATGAGAAGCTCGACATCAAAGCCGAAGTCATCGACGGCATCAAAGAGCTGCAAGACGAACTCGACGTCGTCGACAGCCAAATCGCCGAGTCCGCCCTCGACCACATCCACAGCAACGAAATCGTCCTCACCCACACCTCCTCCCAGACCGTCCAGAAATTCCTCCTGACGGCCGCGCGAAAGCGCAAATTCACCCTCTTCCACGCCGAAGCCTACCCCAACAACCACGAAGCGACGCACGCCACCATCCTCAACGGCGCGCAGGGCGAAGAAGAAGACAGTGACGAGCGCTGGAAACCTCTCACCAGCCTCGGCATCACTGTGATCCTCATCCCGGACTCCGCCGTCTTCGCCCTCATGTCGCGCATCAACAAGGTCATCCTCGCGCCCCACGCCGTGCTCGCTAACGGCAGCTTGCTCGCCGCGGCGGGTGCCAGCACCATCGCGTTAGCGGCTAAAACGCACCATGTGCCTGTCGTTGTGCTAAGCGGTGTTTACAAGCTCAGCCCGGTGTATCCGTTCGATACAGATGAGTTGATTGAGTACGGGGACCCGAGTAAAGTCGTACCGTTCGAGGAGGCCGAGTTCATGAACAAGGTGGATATCGTCAACCCGCTCTATGACTGGGTGGACTGCGACTTGGTGGATTTGTACATCACGAACTTGGGTGGGCATGCACCGAGCTACCTTTATCGGATTGTGGCGGATCATTACCGATTGGAGGATGTTGATCTTAATGCGAAGCAGGACGTGGCGGTCAAGAAGGGGTAAATAGCGTGAATAGCTAACGCTACAGGTCGACACCGCCTTCTATCTCCACACCCGGCATACGACCTTCCAGGAACTCCTTCGCCATATCGCCGAGCGGCATCCACTCCACACCCTCGTGCTTGTTGATGTATTCGATAATCCTATCACCTCGCCACATCAGCACACCCGGCAGCCACAGACACCGCAAAAGTGACACCTGCCACTCACCTCTCATGCATCAAAATCACGTGCGGCTTCCCACTGACCTGCGGATGAATGCTCATCGGAAAGACAAACGTCTCATACTCCCTATACGCGAAATCAAACTGCTCCATCCACAACCTCTCCACCACCCCCGTATCCACGAACCCCTGCGCCCCCGCCCGTCCCGGAATCGGCTGCAAAGGCGGCCAGTCATCCAAATGCCAATTCGCCGGGATCTCCACCACCCTCGACGCCCTCATCCTCGTCATGGGACTCATCCACGCTTCCGCCTGCTTCGCATGGTCCGTCTCGACCCACGTTTCCCTCCCGTCCGGAGCGAAGTAGGGCTGGAAATCATGGTGCATGAAACTGTGATCGTACACCACGCCCTCCGCCTCCAAGAGCGGGATCAGTTCCTTCGACGTCGACCAAGCGGGCGCCGTGTACCCTCTCGGTCTCTCCCCGCCACAAAACTTCGTCAGTACCTCGATCGACCGCTTCAGGACATCCTTCTGCTGCGTCGCGGAGAGTTGGGAGATGTACTCGTGCGTATACCCATGTAACCCGATTTCGTGGCCGGCGTCGCGGACTTTGGCTAGTTGGGAGGGAAAGGACTCGAGGCTGTGGGCCGGGGTGAAGAAGGTGGCTTTGATGGCGTGGGTGGCGAAGAGGGCGAGCAGGCGGTCGAGGCCGACCGTCGCGCCGTAGATGCCGCGGCTGACGTTGGTGGGGTTTTGGGCGGCGCCGGTGGTGGTGTTGATCCAGTTTGCTACGGCGTCTACGTCGACTGCGGTTTTGGGGGGGGGTTGTGTTAGTTCTGGTTTGGTGAGGGTTTGGGGAGGGTTTTGGGGGGAAGTGGCGTACTGCCGTAGCCGACTAGGACTCGTTTTTTGCCCATTTTCGTCAGTCGAGGTTGAAGGGAGGGGTGAGTGCGTCGACTAGTGGTATTAGAGCGCCCTACTCAAGTAGTATTGATCGATTGAAGCAATAGCCGCTGGCTTCACCAGTACGCATACCATACCGCTCGCATGTAGGGAGTGTAGCTCGGGTTGGCCGAGCGAGCTATCTTGCCCGTATGTATTGCCCCACTGCTTGCTCGGGGAACATGGACTGTACTCGAGCTGTTGCTGATCTTACTACAACCGCATTGACCGTCGCCACGGCGTCTCGCAACCCAACGTTGTGCTTGAATTTGCTTGAAGGTCGAGTTGTGGATTGTCATTGTAGTCAACAAGTGTCAATTTGGACAGTCACGGTTCAGCATCACACAACACCGGAGACCCTACGCCTACCACTCCTTATCTTGGACTACCACAAAGACACGGCGGCAAAACGATGGCGAAGATGTTGCAAATCACTTGCTCGGGGACACCGTATGAGGTTGACACGCCCTCCACTCCCTCGAACCATGACAGAGCATACTAACTCGCAAACCAGATCGGCCTGAAACATGGCCAAGAAGCGAAAACACAGATCTCCCGATCCATAACCTTCTACGCCGGCCTTTTCGAACAGACCGCGAAGCTTGACTGGCCCAAAGTACGAGACCTCGCCATGACTTTCGAGCCGGTCATGAGGCGGAAGTGGCCGGCCTATCTCAAGGAGATCGGTGGTAAGTAGTGGAACTTACCTTCTCACTGAAGGGGCTTTTGAGGAGAGGTTGCTGACGGGACGGTGCCGCGATGTTTAGGTATTGCTGAGGGCGCTGGAGTGGAGTTGGCGGATATCATCGCCATCAATGTGCGGACCGAGATCGCTTTTGGGCTGTTTTCGGACGGGTGCACGGCGTTGGGTTGGAGGACGGAGGATGGGAGCTTTTTGGCGCAGAACTGGGACTGGTGAGTAGACTGTTGATGGTCAAGATCGAGTAGAGCTGGAGACGTCCGCTAACCTCGCCGCTTCTCGGTGTCTAGGATGGAAGCCCAGTAAGCCAACCCAGCGCGAGAGAATCGCTGCTTAGCCATACTGATCCGTGTATTCACCGACTAGGAAAGAGAACCTAATCGTCCTTACTATCGAGCAACAAGACAAACCGACCATCAAGATGGTCACAGAAGCCGGCCTCATCGGCAAAATCGGCCTCAACTCCGCGGGTGTCGGCGTCTGTCTCAATGCCATCAAAGTCAAGGGCATGGATCCAACGCGCATACCATGCCATCTGGGACTGCGGATGGTGCTCGAGTCCGAAAGCCGGAACGAAGCGGTCCGCCAGCTGGAGAAGTACGGCGTCGCGTCTTCGTGTCATATGCTGGTTGCGGATCCAACGGGGAGCATTGGCCTGGAGTGGAGTTCTGTCGAGGTGCAGAAGGTGAAGATGAACGGCAAGGAGCAGGTCTTCCATTCGAACCACTATTTGGCGAAGCATGTTGGCGTGGAGGATACTAATTGGTAAGCTCGTTGACTTGGGGAGGCACAAGCTGGCACATAACGCTAACTCGGCCCCTCTGCCTAGGCTCGAGGACTCGACTTTCCGCGTCACGAGAATCGAAGAACTGTGCAAGGGCCTTAAAGGCTCCCCCACCGTAGAGGGTCTGTTCGAGCTGTTCAAGGACGAGGAGAACTATCCGGGTGCGATCTGCCGGGCGCAGGTGGAGCCCAGTGGCTCTGCCAGCTTGTTCAACATCGTCATGGATCTCAAGCAGCGCGTGGCCACCGTGACGCTGGGTCGACCGGTCACACCGGAGGAGGTTGTTCAATTAGCATTTTGAGTCCGTAATTTCGAGAACCCTGTTGCCCTCAGCCACAACCACCGTGTTTGGACCAGCCATTGAGGGAAATGACTGCGGTAAAGCGGGAGGATGAAGGTGATGGCCGGGTGGAGTCTACATGTGTGGGCCGGCCGTCCGTCCGTCGTTTCCCTTGGGTATCTTCATTCTCTCGGCTTCGCGCCTCACCTGGCATATCGCAGAAAATGAACGGTCCAGCCGCATTCTGCGTGAGCGATCTCGAGAACGATTTCATGTGGCGCTGTACATGTAAATACAGAATGGTATATCGCACAGTCCGTATCCAGATTGAATCGCTTGAACGCAGAGTAACGACGCGCAAAATGACGATCAGGGTATCGCTTCGTTCAGAATCGAGACCATCGTCCTCGATGTATCCGCAGCCCACATCGTAGAGTCGCTGCTGTCATTCTGAAACATCAAGAGCGCACCGCCGTCCACGTAGGCGGCTGCCATTTTCGAGTTGCTGGTCGCGCTCTGCAAATTGTTGTATTGCTCGAACATGGAGCCGGACGGATCGACCTGGGAAGTAGAAGAAGGGTCAGTCTGAGTTGCAGCTGTCGGCGCGTTGATTTCATCATACCAGTGCCCTCACGATCGTTCCATTCGTGAGCTGGAAATGGACATATTCTGATTGCGAGTCATCATTGCAGGCCGCAATGGCGCTGCCGCTCGCGATGGTGAGGTTCATCGAAGTCTCGGGTCCGATATTCCAGCCGGCGGTCCCAAGAAAGTCGAAATCTGACGAAGTGGAGTTAGTACCACGGCAGACACATGTATGCGTCGTTTGCATGCTGCCGACTTACAGTTTTGGACCACGATGCCGGAGGTATTGCGCATGTAGACGTTGACATACTGGTCTTCTTGCACCGTGTTGTCAAACACCACGCACGCGACGCCGCTGTTCGGGTCACTGCTGGCGAAGCTGTTCATTCCATTCCAGCCGTACGCGGTATTGTTGAACTGGTACGCGACCTCCTGTACGTAGCCGCTTCCGCTGCCGTAATAGACTCGGATGCCGTTCATGCCAACATGGTCGGAGCAAGCTGCTAACCCGGCGGTGCCAGAGGTGGAAGCCGGATCGTTGGTGATGGCGTATGGAGTGGTCCATGACGTGGCTATTGCGTTTGTGTCGTTGACTGTCGTGGAGTTGGTAGTCTTCACGAGTCCGGTGCCATCGATGTAGAATACTTGGCGGTATTGGAGGCCATTGAGCGTGTATGAGACTGCTGCCAATGGTGAGCCGCGAGTGGCGTCGTTTGTAACCATCGATTGATCGATCAGCGAGCTGTCTTCCAAGGTCCTGGAAGTCATGATTAGTGAACTTTCACATCGTTTGTCGAACTAGGCGAATGCCTACCAAGACTCATTCAGGTACGAGTTCTCAATTATCCTTCCATTCGCATCCTGATAATACATCAAAAGGCGGCCGCTGCCATCGGCAGACACGGCTGTTGCAAAGCCAGTGCCAGCCATGGCTTCCAACGGGCCATTGGATTTCGATGTCGTATTACTCGTGCCGTTGAAACTGTAAGGTTGCGGCAGTGAGGAATCCGAGCTACTCACGGTCAACGTTGGCTAATTACGGCATTCAATGGTGACTGCACTTACGATTTGACACTCCGTCTGGTCAATAACGTCCCCAACACACCCCCGAGTACCGCACCCAAGACGACAACAGCCGCCACCACAATCACTGCTATGAAGACTGCTCTGCTCATCCCACAGTAGCGACGAGACTTCCGTGGACTCCCAGTCTCATGTGTGCCTACCCCGGGTTCCTTCGCATCGTTGCTGATGTACGCCGGTCTCGCCTCGTCTCCATATTCCGGGGCAGCCGCCTCGTCGTTGCCGCCGAAGTAATTGCCGTGCTCTTGCTTGTTCGTCTGATACTGTTCCGGGTGTACAATCTCGGGCGAGTTGAGCGATGACCGTCGCTCTACTACCGGCGCAAGTGTTCCAGGAACAACTTCTGGTCCATCTGGCCGCTCCGTCACCTCCAGCCCACCATGTTCCAGCGCGCTGTATCTCGCTGTCGTATCCATTGCTCGCGTCGTGGTATTCGACATTAGACGGAAAAGACTGGAAGGGGTTGTGCGCGCAAGGTGGACCACGCGACCAAAGGAGAGGAGAGGAGAGGGGCACGGAGGGGAGTGTACTATCCGTGAGGCTGGAAGGATTGGTAGCAGTAATACTTACACTGGTTAGGCAAAGCCACGACGGCCCCAGGCTAGACATCCTGAGTGCAGGCATGTTGACCCCTGGTGTATGCTGAAGGAAGCGGCTGCGGTTGGCTTTCATTACCAAGGCGCACAGACCCAGGTTCCGTCTTGTGGACATTGGTTTTCGCTCGTCCGCACCATGTGCTAACCATTGCGAATGGCTCACAGTGTAGCCTTCCTTGTTGAAGTCCTGGCCCATGTTCTGTCGCATCGTCGTGAGACGGTCCAGCGTAGGATGTCCTTGAGGTTGACGAGCCAGCGTTCGAAGGATGCTCGCATGGGTAGAACTAGCCTAAGCTAAAAATGGGTGCCTTAAATTTCGCATGCATATCCCTCTAGGGCCGTGCGGACAGCAAAATACGTGCTCTACACGACTTATGAGTTACAGCGGGACCATGAGGTAGGTCTGTATGAGACCTTCACGAGGAAGTGATCTGTTGCAAGAAACTTCCTTTCACCGGACCGCGGTGCACCATCATCGTCCCTTGCGCACGCCCTCGACAGCTCTCCAACGGATCAAGCCCGCCAGCTGCCATGCGATGCGATTGCACACGACAGATCACTGCAGCGCCTTCATGAACTCTTGGATCTTCTTATTCGTCTCCGCCGACGCAGCCTTGTCCTCCGCCCGAGCATGTTCGAACTCCGCAGCGAGTCGGTCTTTAGCCGTCTTGGATGCTTGCTTGAATTTCGCCATATCAGCGTCAAGGCGCTCCTTCGCACGGGCGAGATCACTCTCGTCGGACAGCTTATCGTACGCGGCAGCTATGTCTTGATCTAGGCGGGCGAGTTCTTGCTCATGGCTTTGCAACTCCGTGTTCTTGCGGGCGCAGAGCTTCGTGTACCCCAGGAAGACGGTGCCCAGGGTGATGCGCTTGATGATCTTGGTGCCGTCTGGTTGCGGGATCTCGACGTCCATCTCCTCTTCTTGCAGAGGTTTCGACAGTGCCCGAATATCTGCCTCCAGTCTCTCCAGATCCCCGTCGCTCGGCACCCCGGGCCTGTGGATTGGCCTGCCGTGGACATCGAGTCCTTCCACTCGAGCTTCGAGCTCAGCCCAGACTGGTTGGAGCAATGCTTCCGTCGACTTGCTCACACCTTGCTCGTATGCGCTGACAGTCTCTGGCATGCGAGTCAGCAAAGGGCTCAAAGCGGAATGATCCCAGGACTGACCGTCAAAGTCTCGATAGATGGGATGCAATGCCTGCTTCTTCTTCACCGTGAACTGAGCGAAGAACTCTCCCGCCGCGGACCCGGCTTCCCGTGCAGCTCGATGTCCCTCGTTCCGCGGCGTCACCTTGGACTGAGGACGGAAACCTTCTGCCTGAGCGATTCCTCGTCGTGCGGCTGGGCTGCGCTGGAGGTTGACCTCGCTCTCATCCTCGCCCTTGAGACGCTTGTTGCGTATCTCGTCGAAGATGCCCGCCAACGAGATTGTGCGCTTGTTACTCGTCGGCGGCCGGTTCTCCTTTTCCGCTTGATCCGGCCACGCCCTCGCAGTGTTGCGAGTATGCTTGCTTGTAACCGCCATCTGGTGCACAACTCATTATGTTAGCAGTGAGAGTGGTTCGGAAGAGTAAATGTGAAGAGTGAAGTCGAGGTTGAGACATTGTTGGAGATGGGGTTGAAGTACTACTAGGCAGTACTACTAGGCAGGCGCGCTTTGGAGATCGCTCCTTCCTGCGAAATGTCATACCTCAACGCACATTTCACATCCATTATTACTACATGCATGCCGCAGTCTAATAAAGCTACATACACTGATCATCGTACATATGATCACGTCCCGAGTTCTGGCAGACATTGCCTCACTATGCTCGCCTGGCGCTCTGTGCCAGGACTGCCCTCATTGCGTCGACTGGAACCGCCTACGGGCACTCGCTGACCAGATCCACCATGCAGCAATCCGGCCTCGCCACCGCCGTAGTCGCATTACCGAAGAACAGCACGCGTTGGTCGTTCGAGACACCGGACAGTCCCGTGTTCATGCAGGCTAGGAAACACACACGGTCAGCTGAAGTCACAAAGAACCCGTCCCGTGGCAAGCATGCTCACCATAGTAGCTCTGGGCCCAGCACGGCTCCGGCGTATCGTTCGTTGTCCCCGGAAACGGACACCTGAAGTGGATGTCGACGTCCTCGCCTCCGAACACGCAGGATCCGGTACCGCTGTACTTCGACTGCATATATACGGGCGCCGTGCCACACGATGGCTGGCCGTCCGCCTGCGTCGAGATGAGAGTCGTGACGGGCAGCGTGCTAGAGGAGTTGGACAGCTTCGTCTCATCGGCAGTGAAGGCGCGATCCGTGCCGTTGTCGCCAGCCCAGAAGATCAGCGAGCCGTAGCCATTATAGTACGGCGCGACGAAGCCTGGAGCGGAAGCGTTGCGGTCGGAGACGACGGCGTAGTCGGTGCTGAAGGCGTCCACGTAACCTATTGTCTTGTTGGTCGCGGCTTCCTCAATGCGGAGGAGGAAGAGTGGCGTGGTCGTGTACGAGTTGCCGTTCATCATATCGGGTCTGTAGTTGCAGCCGCTTCGACGGTACAGTCCACTGTGTGACGGCAGTGCGCTGGCAAGGGTCGAGAGCGCGAGGATTGAGAGCATTGCTGTTGGTTGCATGCTGACGGTGGTGTATGAGGAGGGGATGGTTGAGAAGTGTAGTCGATCGGAGGTCTTTGTATGTCGTAGAGCAGCACCCGCGAGGTATAAGAGTTGTATGTGCTCGGTGTTGAGTTCTAGCCGTCCACCGTGTTTCAGATGGTTTGGCTTGAGGAGACTGTTCAAGGTTCGGTGAATCGGAGAAGGGAGAGTTTTAAAGAGGCACAAAGAAACGTTCTTGCTTCCGATGTGACATCCTTTCCACCCACTATGCACGTTAAGTGGACACCGCGGAGACGGGAGCCCTTGCATACCTTATTTGCATCTTCCCGCGTCGTTATAGATTCCACGAGAATCAAATGCGGGCTTGTGCCTGCCGATCGTGCTGATCTGAAGGCACTATGAGTTTCATCCGAACTTCATCTGAAACGGGTTAAAATCGTTGTAGCGAAGCTTCACAAACAAGCTCTTCTTCAACACCGAGCTATACGTACGCTGCAAGCCCAAAGTCCTAGTGTGTACGACGACCAAACGCTGTCCGTTTCGAAGAAGGATGTGCGGCACCATGAACGTCCCAACGGAACGTGACAGATCCAGAGATCAGCTTAGAGATGCCTTGAGGGGTGCCCGTAGCCCAAGGATGCCTATGGCGTCCTGATGCCGAACGCCTAGATGGCGTCCACGAGGTTGTTTTACCGCCGTAAGGCTTCAGACCTGCAACCTACCTATCCTGCCGCAGTCTCCGAGCCGAGACGGCGAGTGGAAGAGCCCTTCTACGTTCAACAAACCGGCAAGTAACTGTCAGTCGTTGAGAGTGCCTTGTTTGGCGCAGTGTAGTCTCTCCATCGCCGCTAGGTATACGTTCGATAGGCAGAGGATATGCACACGGTCTGCCGGTGCGCGAGTGAATGGTATACAGATCCGCGCTGCTCATGATACATCCTCCTCCTACGGGCTAGGCGTGCTCGTTTCGGAGCCCTCAGCCTCCACCAAGACGTCCTTCTCGTCCAGCAGCTTAGCCAAGCTACCATCCTGATGCATCGACATCATGATATCAGTCCCGCCAACGAACTCGTTGTTCACGTAGAGCTGTGGGATCGTAGGCCAGTCCGAGTACTCCTTGATGCCTTCAGTGCTCGTCAGCGAATGCACAGCTTCATGCCACTGTCCGCACACTCCCACGTACCTTGTCTGAGCTCCTCATCTTCCAATACGTTGAACGCCGTGAACTTCTGCGGGTTCACGCCCTGCAAGCCGAGTATCTGTATGCTTGCTCTTGAGAACCCGCACTGTGGCGTCTCTGGGGTACCCTTCATGAACAGCACCACCGGCGCTGTGCCCACGGCCTTGTCGATCGCTTTGCGCGTCTCCGATGATATGAAAGCTTTCTGTAAGGCGGCGAAGCGAGAGGATAGAAGCGGGTTGCGTCGAGGGCGGAGCGCTTGGCCGGCGGCCTGCGGAAGGTGTCAGTGTAACCGGGTACATCGAAAGCAGTGCGACGTACCGAGAATGCAGTTCGGGATAACATGGCTGGGTTCATTGCGAGTGTGCTTTGCGACAGGTTGCGTATGTAGAGCTTGCGTAAAAGACTCGAGGTGGCGATACCAATGACGTGTGACCATTACCGATCATTTGGGGGCCAAAACACACAACATCAGACAAATAAACCTTGATTATTCACGATCGACGCAAAAAGAACTGACTTTCTGTGCAGGCAGACGTCAAAGTGCCCGTGGAAGCCACGCTTTGGCAACCAGCGGTAGCGGATGACATGAATGGGTAGCCGATCAGGATTACAGAACACTTCCTCAGCAACGCTCTTCTGGCAACCAGTCTGTTCAGTGTACCTACCTTACCCGCGGCCTTCATCTGGAGTGTCACAGAGAAAGCTCCGAAGGCCTGTTGCAACTTGTGTACTTCACCGATGGATACCGCACCGTCAACCCAAGACAACACCTCTCCACCACTCAAAGCCTCCGACCACCTCAACGACGGCAAGCACCACCTCCTCCTCGCAGCCACAGGCTCCGTAGCCACCATCAAAATCCCCAACATCGTCTCCGCCCTATCCCAGCACAAAAACCTCTCCATCCGCATCCTACTAACCGAAGCCGCCGCCAACTTCCTCCAAGGCCAGGCTGACGAACAACCCACTTTAGCCCAGATAGCCAACATGCGTAACGTGGAAGCCATCTACCGCGATGCAGACGAGTGGCGCAAACCCTGGATCCGCGGGGACAGTATCCTGCATATCGAATCGAGGCGCTGGGCAGATCTCATGGTCATCGCTCCCCTTTCCGCGAACAGTCTGGCTAAAATCGCACTGGGCATGTCCGATAACCTCGTCAGCTCTGTAGTGCGGGCTTGGGATGCGACGGGGATTCTCGACCAGGCGAGACCGGGTGTGCCGCTGCCTTATGAAGGGCGCAAAGGTATCATGGTCGCGCCGGCGATGAATACGGCGATGTGGCATCATCCGGTCACTGCTGAGCACATGCAGCGGCTGGCTAGGGACTGGTCGGTGGAGAACGGAGGGTGGTTTGAGGTGTTGCGACCGATTGAGAAGGAGCTTGCGTGTGGCGATACTGGGTCCGGAGCGATGCACGATTGGAAATCGATTGTTGCGGCGATAGAACGACGTTTGCAGTTGACTACGACCAACGACGCTGGGACAGGCATGAATGGAAAAGCAGGCTGAACTGACATATGTACGGGATTCGTAATGATCGTGACCTCTGAAGGAGTGTACGCCGCTGGGTATATCCGCTGCGAAGAAACAGCAACGCCACAACACCACTTGACCCGCGAAGATCCGCGTGCCATAGCAAACCACAACCCCAGCCGAGATGGTACTCAATGAACGCCATACGCCATCACGACGCAGCCCTCCAACGGAACGCCTCACGCTCGCCCGTCCTGCTCGGATGCATCGCACTATCCGGCCTCTGCACAAGATGCGCAAATTGCGGATTTACCCCCAACGGCGCCGAGATCTCCATCTCGCGCTTCTGCACATTGACCGGGAGCTTGGGCCCGACGCTCTGTCGGTTGCGGCCGATGAAGGAGAAGACGTTCTTCTTGGTGCAGTCGGTGGCGCGGGAGTACTTGCTCGATGGTGAGATGGGATCCTTGACCGGTGACGAGATGGGCGAGTGGCTGTGGTAGGAGGGCAGGATAGATTGGCGGCGCTCGGAAGTGAAAAATTGGAATGGGTTGTTTGACTTTGACGGCGTGATCGGGTTCGGGATGTACGACTGTGCGAGCTCCGGTGCTGGTGGCGTTCTCGTGCCTGGCATGGGCGTTTGGTGGACCGCAACGGCGCCGTGAGCGCGCACTTGGCGTGCTGTTACACCCTTGCTGCGGTCGCGGAAGATGTAGCTCTGAGTTGCCTATCAGCGCGTGGCAGCAGACAGGTTTTATGACATCAGGACTCACTGCAATCAGGTTGACGAAGCCCAGTATGAAGATGACGATGCCGGAACCGATTACGATCCTCCAGAACGCCAAGCCGAGAGACTTCTGGCTTGTAGGCGACTTGTTCAGATTCCCGAGCATGTTGATGCCGAGCACGATCATAGCCAGAGCGAGCGCGACGAAGCCGTGTGATGGACTGAGCAGCGGCCAATTGCGGGCGAAGTACGGCCGGAAGAGCGACAGTTCCGAGACTAGCAGGAACACTGGTGGTGGTCAGCTTTGAAGCATGTGAGGAGATATTTCGGTACACTTACTGCCCGTGATGGCCGTCAGAACGTGGCTCACGGCATCGAAGAAGAAGAAGTTCGACTCGAGCGACGTCTTTACCAGCATGACCACGCTCGCGGTGACCACTGCCAGCAGGCCGATGATGTTCATCGCTCTTATGCCGTTGAGAATGATGTATCCTGGCCCGGCGAGAGACTTGGGCGAGAGCGTCATCTTGTGAGTCTTTTTGCTGGCGGTCGAGCTGAAATGCTGGATCTTGGACGTAGCGGCGTTGATGTAGTGCGCTTCGAAGGGCAGGTAGATTAATCTATGAGCGGTCAGTGTCGTCGGGCGAGGTTGCCAGCTGGGTGCCTTTACTTCTCAGTCGGCCAGAGTCGCAAGAACATGTGTCGCTCTCGATAGTGTGTTAGGCGATGGCTGTCCAGCAGTCCAGAGGGTGTAGTGAGCGGCTCGGAGGTATTAATGAAAGGTAGAAGCTGATGGAGTAGGAGAGAAGGAGGAGGATGACTTGATCAACAAGCTCGGGAAGAAAAACGCAAGAAGATGAAAGATGCTGTAGAGGAGAAGAGCAAGAGGCTCGAAGGTGGAAGAAGAGCCTCCCCACGAAGGATATGGTAGAGAATAGACGCGCTTCGACAATAGCAACGGAAATCTATCGTGTAGGAAGTGAGGTTTACCATCACGCATCGCGCCGCTATTGTTACGGAGCCTTACTCACGAGAATAGACGCGGTCACGCGCTCCACTCCTCGGTCTGGTCGATGTAGGCAGATCTTGTTCGCTACGTGAGGTTTGAAACTGGATATTGCGAGTTTCCAGGGCGGAAGGAGTGAGAATTGCCCGGTCGCGGATTCTGTCGTGCATCTTCTGGACGTGGCTATAGCGTGACGGTTGGCTCTCGTCGACTCCAGCGTATGCAGTGGGCCGTCGCGTCGAGCCTTGAGCGGTCCGGAGTCGAGCTATTGGTGAGGAGCGTTCATGCGAGAAGCGCGACGTTGACGCTGAGATGCGTTTCAGAAGTAGCGTTCGCCACACCGAGGCGTGAACAGTGTGGCTGGTACAAAGTTCATCTCAAGGCGCGACATCATCTGCGTTGGAGCGACCTCGTATTTAAGTTCAAATGCCATGATGGTTTTTCCCCTCACACGTAGGTGATGCGTTAAGAAGCAGGCAGGCGAGAAGGTCACAAGGCAGGCACACCCACCCGACCTCAACGACCACGTTGCGGCGAAGCGCGACGCTAGCGGCGGCTTTTCCTTTTCCTCGAACCTCATCTCAGCCCTGCAGAAGCAAACGCACTTTCTCCTCCTTCCCATCAGCATTTCCTACACCCAACAACATCCGCAGCAGAGACCCACCCGGACGCCGCCGACCAGGCCACTCAAATTCGTACAAATCCACGAGAATCCAAGGATTCGAGCCAGCAAACCTCCGATATGGCCCGTGGCAACCAGCGCGACAAAGCTCGCGAAAAGAATCAGAAGGAGTTGGCTGCTAAGGTAAAACGCCCCCTCTCATACTCCTTCCACATACTCCCCACGCTTCCGCCCGCCGTCTATTCAGCAACGGCTACTAACCATGAACTCACAGAAAGGCGGCAACCAAATGAGCGGCAACGAGTACCAGCGCGAGAAGGAGCGCGTGGCGGCGATTATGCAGCAGAAGCAGGCGGCTGGTAAGTCTCAAGCCAAGGCCAAAAGCGACCGACACACGTCAAGCCTGCAGTCACCCTATGTTGGGGATTCATGCTAATGAAGATCACAGCGGCGGAGAAAAAGGCGGCAGAGGCGGCGGCGGGGGCCAAGAAATGAGTAGTAGTGCCTGATTGGCGCGGTGTTGAAGGTGCATGGTGCTGAAGCGGGCGCTGTGCTGTATGCGCGTGAGTCTGAGGGTTAGCCAATCGACTTGAGGAGTTTTTGCTAGTGGGTTACATGTGAGAAGCACTCGCTGCGTGAGGCGAGGTGGCTGAGCTTGGCATGGCATGGCCGGCCGAGCCTAGTATGACGAAGATAGATCGGAATTGAACTGAATGGAATTGACGTGAATTGAATTGAATCGAATTGGGAACTTGCAAGTGTATATATGCCATCCTCAACGCCCCTCAAAGCCCCAGTACCTGCTCTGCTATACCCTACCCTATGAGCACGACACCCGCACGAACTCTGCACGGCAAACCAAGCACGCCCAAGAAATAATCACATAGAATGCTCGCTCTCGTTCACCACAGGGCGCGGACGTAATGCACAGGTCCATGCCCATCTTCCCACTCCTTCCCCGTCACATCACTCATCGATCCATTCATCCTTGGCACTCTTCATCGTGACCTCTCTCCCTCCCCCCCTTCCTGGCGCGCTCCGCAAAACGGTCGTAGGTTCTAAGCAACAAAGCAGATGCAGTGCCTCCCAGCCCAACCCCGGACATGCCGGCCGCTAGCCCACCACCAAAGTCCTGCCCCGTCCACCCGACCCCCTTAACCCCTCACCCTGCCAATCGCCTAGAAAAACAAGTAGGCGATCAGGAAGCACAGCAAACACAGCGCAGCCACAATCTGCACCGGCACGCCGCCCGGCGCCGGCGCATTCTGCAGGCTCTGGCTGATCGTCGCGCTCGTGCTCTTCCCATCCCCGCCCTCCTTGCCTCCGATGATATTCCGCTGCCGCAGACCCTCCGTCGCCTGCTCCTGCAACTGCTTGATCCGTGTGTTCGCCGCTTCGAGTTGCTGCTGCAGCTGCGATTGCGAGGTTGGGATGCCGACGGAGGACATGGCCGAGGCGGCATTGCCCATCATGGTGTTGGACTGCGGAGAGGAGGAGTTGTTGGCGGTGCTCGGGTTGAAAGCGCTGTCCACGGCGTCGCCGCGGGACTTGGCGTCGTAGGGCTTGTCGGCCGGGGTGGAGAGGGGTCCCGAGGCGCCGGCCGTGGATCGCGCGGGGGTCACGGCTTGCGGGCTCGGTGAGGAGTAGGCCGGCGGGGAGTCTTGTTCGCGGTGAAGGCCGTTTGTTGCGCCGCCTAGGGCACCCATGCCGGCACCCGCACCCATGCCAGCACCTGCCATACCCATACCAGTACCAGCGCCTGTGCCTGGGCCTGGGCTGCTCTCGCCGGCGCCTAGCCAGTTGACGCGGATCTTCTTCTCCTGTATGGCGCTCTTGTTTGTCTGCTCGATGTTGGTCCATACCTGCGTGACGCTCGTAAACTCCTTATCGGAGGGTACGCCGACGGACTGAACGAGGAACTTGTCCCGGCAGCGAGCATCCGGTGGTGGGTCCTCCTTCATCGCTTGCAGGAGGACTTGAACCTCGACATCGCGGCCCGCTTCGATGCGGCCGGAGTTGGGCCGTACGCAGTATCTGCGGGAACGTCAGTTGTCAGTGCGCGATAGGAAGAGGCGCAGTTATGCGATGAGGGAGTGGGAAAGGTGACGTACTGTTTTGGAGCGGTGGTCTTGACCTTGAAGGCTACCGGGTCGCCGGTGGGGTTGTGCAGGCGGAGAACTTGGGAGACTTCGTGGGTGAAGGGGCCTGCGCATGGTCAGTGGCCGTCATGCCAGTCCATACTACCTCATGCAGTGAGTATCGTACGCTTGAAGGAGAGCTCCGCAGGCTCCAGGTCGACGGACATGGTTGCTAGCTGTTGTGTGGTGCTATCACTCCGCTCGAGGGGGGGTGGATGACTATTCGGCTGGGTGGGCGTTCTCGTTGTCGTAGGCGTGGCGAGTTGTTATAGTATGTGATCGGGTTATGTGCGACACCAAGAGTTGATTGCGTAGTGTATCGTGTCGCTTCCAGTCGTTTCAGGTTATGGCCCAGTTGGCACTCGCAACCAAGAAGAAACACCCCCTCGGGATTGCAGCGCGGGCCGCCGCCTGCAAAGCTGCGTCACCGCGCGACAAACATCCAGCAACTTGAGATTCACAATTACATACAGTTCACTCGCGGTTCGCTCCAAACACGCAGAGACTCCCGCTTCCGCACTTTCACAACAAAGGCTCAAATATATAAGCTCCAGCTTCTGTTCGGTATACAACACCAACTTACACCAACCGACTGAACGACAGCAACCAGGCACGCGACCACACCTACGGAGTACTCACTATCTTACCCACACACACACCGACAACATGTCTACGGATCTCGACCAGCTCCTCGACATGGGCTTCGACCGGGAGAAGTCGGAGATGGCGCTCAAGAAGAGCGGCAACCTCCCCAGCGCCATCGACTGGCTTGATAAGAACGCGGACAAGACGATGGAGGACTTGAACGAGGAGACCGCGGCAGCAGCAGGTGACGCAGCGAACCCCGGGCAGCAAGCACTGAGCATGGTGTGCAACGACTGCGGGCGCAAGCTGCGCAACATGGCCGCAGCCCAGTTCCACGCCGAGAGAACCGGGCACGATGACTTCTCGGAGTCCACGGAAGAGATCGCGCCACTCACAGAAGAGGAGAAGAAGCAGAAGCTCCAGGAGCTGAAGGAGAAGCTGGCCGAAAAGCGCGCCGGCCAAGCACAGGAAGACGCCCTGGCTCGGAAGCGGAACGAGCAGATCAACAAGAAGCACACGCGCGACTCAGATGATGCGAAGGAGGAGCTCCGGAAGAAGGAGCAGATCAAGGAGGCACAGAAGAAGCGGCAGGAGAAGCTGGATGATGTAGCGGCCAAGAAGCGCATCAGGGACAAGATCGAGGCGGACAGGGAGGCGCGCAAGCAGAAGGTCGAGCAGGAGAAGGCGATGCGCGCGAACCCGGACGCGTATAACCCGGGCGCTCCTACTGCATCTTCCGCCGCTGCTGCCGCGCCGAAAGCCACTACAAATCACTCCGAAGCGCGATTGAGATTGCAGACGCCCGGCGGCAACGTAATGAAGACCTTCCCAGCCTCTACCACGCTGTTCGAGGTCGCGCATGCGCTCGGTCCGCTCGAGGCCACGGGTGAGCAGGCCAGCAGCTTCACGACTACCTTCCCGAAGAAGGTTTTCGAGACGACGGATTTTGGCATGACGTTGAAGGAGGCTGGGATGGTGCCGAGTGCGGCGCTGATTGTGCGGTGAGCTTGGGAATCCTGTGCTCGTGGGGAGGTAGAGGCGATGGGAGGCTACTACACGATGTGCTTTGCATGGCGACGGCGTTGGGCGGTGCGCCGAGGAGGGAAAACTCGATCATCTGCGCAAGGCGAGGGTCATAGTGTATAGGGTAGACGAAGCTACGATGACTGGTATGAGTACATGAGACGATGAGCTTGCAAGCCATTCACGCCGGATGCACGCCTAAGGCATGAAGTGCAAGAGCGCTGTGCAAGGGATTAGCGTTTTTCACATCTTGCTCCATCCAAGACTCCGTCCCTGCTACATATCTTATAGCTTCCAGAGCGCGCACCCTAGCCCTTGGGGCAACGGTGAGGCATGTCAAAGACGATCGATGGATTAGCAATCTATGAAGGCCACCTACATGCGCCCTTGCTCACCTGTATCACTCGCGAGTGCATACAGTCCCGTATCGTCGTGTACATAAGTCATAGTCACCTAAACGCCATTGCATCATCCCATCATTGCCCACACATACACTCATCTCCCAGCACGCCTCGGCCCCCTACCGCAACACGCTCATCTCCACCCCTCTCCCCCCTAACCGATCATGATCCTCCCCACTCTCCACATCCCTCCCCCCACCCACCCACACCCCACTAATCAGCCCCTCCTGCTGCGCTTCCAACTCCTCCCCCGTCCTCGCTGCACTCCCATTACCGCCCATACCTTCGCTCACCTCCTTGGCAGTACCGTTCTTACCCGCGTTAGCCATGAGAGCGATATAAACCGCCGAGCCCAGAATTAGCGTCGACCCCGCTATGGAGAGCAAATCAGGGGTGTGTCCGAAGAAGAACTTGTCAAACGAGAGGGCGAAGAGCATCTGGGTGTAGGTGATGTTGGTGGCGCGGGAGGATTTCTCGTAGGCGAGGCCGGAGGCTAGGAGGAATTGCTGCAAATAAACCATTAGTAACCACATGGTCGCAGCTGAGGGGGATAAATCCTGGCTTACCATGATGAACCCGCAAGTCCCTAAGAAGAAAAGGTATCCCCACTCCTTCAACTCGGCGGGGAGAAGGAAGCCCACGCCGGGGAGGGAGAGCATCATGACGATACTGACGAAGGTACACCACGCGGCGAAGTAATTGACGCTGATCAGCGGATGCGCTCGCTTCCCAATCCAGCGGATCGTCGTGAAAGCTGTCACGGCGCCCATGACGCCCAGCAGCGCCACGCCCACGGCGAATAGCCGCTGCGTAGGCGTCACGGCGTCGTAGTTCGACGCATCACCTCCGGCTGGCAGTGTGCCGTTCGGGACACTGCCGGGTATGGCATCACTATTGCCAGAGGACGCGGGTGGCGAGTCAGCGGGATTGCTGCTGGAGAGGACGGCAAAGAGGGTGCTGGGTTTGGCGATGAGGGCTACGCCTACGAGGGAGACGAGACAGGCTATCTGCTCGATGCGGCTGAAGGGTTCGTTGATGAGGAAGGAGCAGATCCAGCAGGAGAGGCCGGGGGCGAGGAAGGTGATGACGGTGGCGTCGGCGAGGGGGAGGTAGAGGAGGGAGTAGTACATTCCGAAGACTGTTAGAAAATATCAGTCATGAAACGTACCACACACATGGGTGTTCCGCTTTTCATCCTCACCTCCAAAGAACCCCCCAAACCCTCGCGCGACGAGCAACCATCTCACTTCCTTCTTGCCGAGTGGGAAGTCCGGCGTCCGCTTCCACCACATATACCCCGAGGCCAGCACGAGCGTGATGCCCATGCGCGCGAAGAGGATCTGGAAGGGGTGCATGCCCCGTCCCAGGTTGCCCTCGACTTCCAGAAGCCGGGTAGTAACGTTCATCATGGTGCCGAAGATCTGGGCGACGAGCATGTAGCCCAGGCCGAGGTTGTGGATGTAGAAGGCCCGTAGTTTGGCTCTCCATCCGCGGGGCGGTCGTGTGAGAGTAGCATGGTGGAGCTCTTCGGTGGTGCGCGAACGGTTGGGCTGGATCTGCTCATACTCGTCGATGCTGAGGTTGGATATCGTATCGGGTGATAATGGCCTTATCGGGCCGGACAGAGGGGCGGACAGGAAGCCATTGCCACTCGTATAGGGTCCCGGCTTCCGTAGGTCTTCGGGCTTGGGCGTGACTGCTCGGCTGTCGTGGCGACTAAAGTCTTCGAGTTCGTAGGGGCTTGTCGGGTCGGCCTTGTCTGCCTGGTGAGACTCCGGGTTCGGCACGCTCATAGTCCGGTAATAATGCTGCTGGCATCGACTCCGCACCTTCCGCTGCTTGCTGATCCAGCCGGTATATGCATTCAACGAGTGATGGGTACGTTTCTCCGGTAAGAGACAGACTTGAGAAGAGATTGGAGATGCCACAGGTAGGAGATAGACGGTAGGTCAGCCGGGGCTGATTAGAAGCAAAAGGGAGAAAGAGTCGGAGTCGGAGTCAGCAGAGAATAATAGAGGAACGCCCTAATTTTGATGCTCCGGGTCGTTGGAAAGCATCACCGTCGTGGTGCTTGGGTGGACTCGAAGGAAGGCTCGCCCCGCCGTGCATGACTGTCCTCTCCGTCTTCGGCCTTGGAGGCCATCCAATCATGCTGTCGGCTTGAGAAAGACCTGCAACGTGACGGTGAACGGCAGTACTTGGCCGCTATGCATGCTGTGTTGCCTGTACCGCACTCCTCGAGTGAATGGACTTGGTGACGCGTCGAGCAGACGTGAATCGCTTTAGAGCGGCGATCAGCCTTGGCGTAAAACAGCCGGGACTCCTCGGCGCCGGGCGGGAACACAATTCATGTCTTCCTCGGCTTTGGTGAGCGCCTAGCGTAGGCATATATAACCGCAGACCTCGCACGCGACACAGCATAACGGTGAGCAACGACAACACGACGCGAAGCGCTAGGAATACTTGCCGCCGTCGCACCGCGTCTACCGTGGAAATGGCGGAACAGAAGCACCTCCGCCTCTCGCCCGAGGTGATGGCCAAGTTCGAAGACTATAGCCCAGAAGAACGCATTCGCGCCGTCCTGGCCATCAAGGCGCCGAATGACCAGCGCTTCTCCTCCAAGTTCATCGAGGAGCAGTGCCAGCTGCGCGACGTCAAGGTGCTGTCCGACAAGCATGCGGTCGTGACTTTCGCGTTCAAGGTCGATCTTTACTACTGCAATGGCTCCGGCAACCTTCACGGGGGCGCACAGGTATGTGATGCGAGCGTGCTTTGGGGATGAGAGGTGGCACTCGCTGATGCCATAACAGAGCTCGATCTTCGACATGTGCACGTCCATCGCTATGCAAGCAATCGGCAAGAAAGACTTCTGGCTCAACGGCGGCGTCACCAGGGTCATTACCGTGACTTGCTTGCGGCCGGCACCCGAGGGCGAGGACTCACTGCTGGAGTGCGAGGTCGTGCAGATGGGCCGGAGTCTTGCTTTGCTGCAAGGCACCTTGAAGCGGGAGAAGGATGGAATCATCGTCAGCACGTGCGAGCACCATAAAGCTGCTGTGCCGACGAAGCCTGGATGGAAGCTTTGATGCTGCATCTTCGAGGGCTTTTCCAAGACTGGCCGATATTCCTGGATGGACGGCGTCTCACTTAAGGTCGACTTTGGTACACCTTAGCCTTCGACCAGTCATATGCCCTGAAATCGGTACCGACACTCGACGGACGTCTCCAGGCGGCCGAGCTGATTGCATGTCATCCGTTCGAGGTACCAGAACGTCCGGAAGGCCATCGTACACGCCAAATGCCGTCACCCCGCAATCGACACCGCCATAAATCAGTACCGATATTCTGGCAAAACAACACAAGACCCTTGATATACGTTCGCACAGCTGCGAGCAGCGCTTTCAGCCGATCCTACCATTATGCAGCAGGCTCTTGATCCAATTCCAGTGCCGGACTATACAGGGCTCCCGTCACGGCAGCTTCCATGACATCCATAGCGAAGTCGTCCGGTCCAGCCCCGAGGAAATCTAAGAAGCCTGTGTGCACAAAAGAGCCACCTGCGGCGCTTTGGTTTCGTCTATGGCGCCGAGCTCTCCGCCACCTGGATATCGTCTCTCGCTATCGGCTTTCGCTATCGGCTTTGCACCCTTCATATCGTCTCATCTCTGACTTTCCGGCTAACGCCCCGGACGATCCTCAAACGACACTTTCGATATCGTCCATGAACGCAATATGGGCCTGAAGTCAACAGCATATGGTTGCTGCTTCCCGGGCTTGCTGCGATTGCCTTTGTGCTCGCTTATGCGTGGAAGGGTCATGCCAGGTCAGTCCGACTCGTCGAGACGTGACCATGAGGCCTCTCGCTCAACACTGGAGGCGTCGGCTGGGCAAGGCAACATACGCTATGACCGTTGAAGTCTTGGCGAAATCGGCCAAGGACTTCGAATCCGCCACAAACCACGGACTACGAACTCCATTCGCATACACGCGCAACACCGCCATCGCCTGCACCCGCATACCCCCTCTGCCCGTGTAGTCAGCGCCAGCATCCTCACCACACCACACCCGGCGGAGACACTGCAGCCCCGCCATGGCGGGCCCGGGCGATGATGACGATGCCTATGAGAACCCGGCATTCGACAACGACGAGGTCTTCCGCGACACCGAGCAGCCTCACGCCGGGGTATCGCTTGGGTTGATGATGAGGGCGGAGGAGGAGTACGGAGAGCCGCGCATCGACGAGCGGTCTGCATCTCCAGACGTTCTGGCAGCGATCGCGGCTGCCGAACAGGACGGAATGGCGGCGATTGCGGAAGCCCAGCAGGCTGAGTCTTGGGACGACGCGATGGAGAATCTTCGCACGTATGTGCGTGGTCAGGACGACGAGATGGAGACGACTGCTATCTTGGACAGCCTGCGTGCAGACGTGGAGTTCATGGGACGTATTGAGCCGTACGTCTCCGAGGGACTGCATGCAGAGGAGATTACGCGCGATCTGCTCGGTTACCAGACGGGCTACACCATGTACACACTGGCCTTGCGTCCGGATTGGCTGGTCGAGCCTGCCGCCCAGCAGGACCTCTGGCAGATCCTGCCCACGCTTCGCAGGGGCGACTCCAGCGCAGACGACGGGCTTGACACGCATGGTGAAGCCCGTACGGCTCTCCTCGCCACCTGGGCCCTGGTAGAAGACCTCCGCAGTACATACGACGCGCTACACTTCCAGATGACTGAGGATGCTGCCGTCGACTGGATTGATATGGCGTATGAGAGATGCATAGGGACTCAGAACAGGGCCCAAAGAATCATCCGACTGGCGGAGCGTCTGGCGCAGCAGTATGAGAGGCACAGCAGATATGGCGAGGTGGATCAGGATGCAACGACCGGTTCACTACAGCGGATCGAGGAATACCTCCACAATGTTACGAAGATGGCTGTGTTTGTGCTTATGGACGGGATGAGGGAAGCGGAGCGCCAGCGGGCGAATGGCGGACCATGAGGAGATATCAAGGACGAGAGCGCTAAAGGGCAGACCGAAAGATAGGGGCTGGCCGATCAAAAGATACGTGGCAGCGGGTGCTTACGTTGTTTTGTTAAGAGGGAGTTGTTACGGCCACGTGAGTTGTGATGCGCGTTCTGCGCGCCTGCAATTGGAGGAGCAGCTTCGCCAGTGCGTACCTTGGCTTCTTGGTCTGACTATTCTGTGCGTATACCGCCATTCGACGGGTTCGAAAGCGGTCAACGAGATACGGTATGGTACCTAGTTAACGAACGGTTGCCCAACGCCGCGAAATGAACCAGAATTTCCCCACTAAAAAGACTTGTCTGGGTAACATCTCACCTCACCCTTCCGCATCCTCTAGGCTTACCTCCTCATCCTCGTCTTCCACCACCACCACCTTCACCAGCTCGCCTAACTGCGCCCTCTTTCGATGCTGCATTTAATGAGTTGGCTCGGGTCAGCTACATTCATGCTTGCCGCACTTTTACTACCTCACAACTCCGCCAACACTACCCGGCATTGGCAAACAACTTGCGAGCTCTACCTGACAGCAGCCCACGGCACATGCGCCTACAAATACCGGGTGCCGGGGCTCACCCGCCTGACAGTCTTCCACAGGCGGGCCGGAAGACGTCTAGGATTAAAAGACTCTCGATGGCTACAGCAAGAAGTGCTCTTCCCCAGCGCCACCTAGGGCCTCTGTACATTGCACGCTCCATTGAGCAGCCAGAATTTTCATTCTGGCCTCCAATATTGGATCTCGCGGCGACAGGCCTCTTCCAGATCAATGTTATGCGGTCACTGGTGGCCAGATCGATAACTGATCAAACTGCCTTTCAATGTGCAATTCGAAGGCCTGCTACTTGTACCAGGTGCCTTCGCTCCGCCAGAAGGTGCATTCACTCCGCCGCCGGAGGGGACATTCACTTCGCTGTGTGTCTCATGCACTCGCCCTTCCATTCACTGTCGACATGTGCCCAAGATCCAGCAAACTCGCAAACCCAAGTACATAACATGTCTTCTTTTTGAGCTTCATCACTCTCAACAGTCCCACTCTTGTCCCTCCATTCCCGACCTTCAAACACTATATACCTATCACCAACGCCTGCGAGGCCTCTGCTAACATGCTACTCCTATATACTACACTCCTCGGCGTCCTTGCTCTTCCCGCAGCCATCGGAGCAGCGCCATCAAGCACTGGGGTACCATCCAAAGCAAACTATGTCAGCCATGCCATGCATGCCACGAGCATACTGAACGAGAAGTGGTTCGATGCTGCTTCGGGACTGTGGGACGGCATGTGGTGGCAGAGCGCCAACGTTCTCACCACCATTGCTGATCTGGCGAGTGCCAACCCGAATTTCAAGGACACTGCGAACGGCATCTTCGAGAACGTGTTCACTGCCGCTTTGGCCACGAATGGTGGCAGTTGGCTGAATGGATTCTATGACGATGAAGGCTGGTACGTCGATCAGGCATTGACGCTGTTGTAGGATATGTACTGACGGCAGCACGGTGGGCTATGGCTTTCATAAAGATGTACGACGTGACGAACAACGGGACATATCTATCAGCGGCTCAAGGAATCTTCGAGGACTTACTCACCGGTCTCAACGCCACCTGTGGCGGTCAATGGTAAGCCTCGGCCTTCAAGATCATGCTATTTTTGCTTGCTAGTGGGAGCTAACCCTTCCTTCTTAGGTGGAACAAGGAGCACCACCACGTCAACTCCATCAACAACGAACTCTTCATCGACGTTGCCGCCTCGCTAGGGAATCGTGTCACCCATAAGCGGCAGTATTATAGTCGATACGCGGAGGATCACGCCAATTGGTTCCTCAACGCCGGACTATTCAGCAAGAACAACACCTTCCACGATGGCTTGCACCTAGCCGACTGCTCAGCGGAAGGTACCGTGTTCTCCTACAACCAAGGCGTCATCCTCGGCGCCCTCGTGGAACTCAGCAAGCTCACCGGCAACTCATCCTGGCTAGACAGCGCCGCCAGAACCGCCAAAGGTGCCGTCAGCACGCTCGTGGACAGCAACGGCATCTTCACGGAAACCGGCGCCTTCCCAACTCACGGCCTGACCGCCGCTCAATTTAAGGGCGTCTTCGCTCGGAACCTGGCGTATCTGCAGAGCGTGCGCGGTGACGCCTCGTACGTGACGCTGTTCACCAAGAGTGCGGAGTCCATCTGGCAGAACGACCGGGATGAGAGCGGGTTCTTTGGGCCGGACTGGCAGGGGCCTGTGTACAGCACTTTGGCGTCCGCGCAGAGTTCAGCGTTAGACTGTTTGATTGCCGCGGCTGCTGTGTCCTTATGAATGACCTTCTTGGTCGATGGGATCCGGCGTTACTGAGTGCGAGGGAACGGTGCTGTAAACGGGTAACATGGCTGGCGCCGTGGTCGATATCTTGACTTTAGACTACGATATCATCGGGTCCACGCTTTCCTTACTCCTGAAGGCGGTCTCTGTCACACTCATCAAAAGCGACTGGAGTGTGTTTTCGTACTTTGGCCTCACGGCAACCCGTAACTTTTATCGCAGGAATCACTGCAAGCCGCTGCAGAAGTAGTTTCCGGGACTGTCATTCGATAGCGAGCGAGGGCGAAACATTCATACTAAGGCATCCACTCGGGACGCCAGAACGAGTCTTTCGGTAAAATCGACTTCTTGATATGCCACGAGTCATCAGTCGATGCGACGGCTTGCGTAGTTCGACGCGAAAGTAACGCGGCTTGGCTACCTCCAAGGATATCTGCGCTGTGTTCAGCATTATTAGTCGACAAGTTCTAGTAATACTACTGTCAAGCTCTGGAATCATGCCTGGGACCAAAAGAAAGGCGGATGGCGACCTACCGTTGGCGCCTACGAATAGGGCCAGAGCCGATGACAAGAGGTTGAAACCGCCGTAGCGCCATGACACTGACCAACAATGACCGTAAGACACCAGGCGATGGTGGGGCAAGGCGGACATATTCAGTGCGCAGACCGGAAGCCCGGCTTGTTTACATGGCCAAATGATTTGATGATGTGAGCGAGATGGGCGTGTCCGGGCATTCAAACGACACATGAAGCCAGCGGCCTGCGTCCGCAACAAGATAGCTCACGAGTCAGAGAGTGGTGAACATTTATTGCGACTTCTCTTAGCGCTCACACCTGCCTCACGGTCCCCGCCAACTCAGCCAGCTCCGCCGACGAGTCCGCAAAGCCCTCCTCATCGTTGGGGGGCCTCATCCCGCTCTCCTCCGGCTGTACACTCCCCCACCCGTCAGCCCTTGTCGCATGACCCGCCCGCTCACCTTCGCCAACCGTCTCACCCATCAACCTCCCGGCCAACGTGCCCTTTATGTCCTGACTGAAATCCATCCTCTTCTCAAACCCTTGTCTCTCCAAAAGCTTCTTCAGCCGTAGCTTATCGTTAAACTGCTGAACGCCCTTCTGCGTCCACTCGTCCCACACATCGCCACTCGCGTCCGCCCTCCGTATAACATCCACCAAGCCCTCGGCATCTTGACTAGTGGCGTACCCGCTGATCAGAGAAGTCCAGGTGACGTGGTCAGGCTTCATGCCCTTACTGCGCATATAGCTCAATACTTGCTCCGCGAGTTTGGTCTCCCCTCGCTCAACAAAACCTTGCATGAAGATGGACCAGGTGTACAAGTCTGGCGGAGCCTGCTTGACGCCGGCAGCTGGTGGCAGCGGTGTCTGCATATCTTTGATGACTTGCGCGGTTTGCGGGAGGGTCCGCCTCTGGCGTGTGAAGCGGCGGAGGAAGACGTTGGAGACGTGAGGTGTCGTGGCGCAGTCGGCCAAGATCTCGTGGCCACTTTCGACGAGCTGGCGCCAGCGGGTGTAGAGGTCAATCGCTTCCTGTGACGAAGCAATGTGATCGAGGTACACGAGGAGCATGTACGTGATGGCGTGCCTGGGAGGCTGCATTCGCTGTTGTGAGGTTTCGCCTTCTTCACTAGGGCCATTTGGGAGTTTGAGGCTTAAAAGCTCGAGCGGAGCGGGCTCGAAGAATTGAGTGTACGCCGCAGCTAACGTAGCGAAGGCTGTACTCGGGTTGTGCTTCACATGATGCAGAGCGAGGCAGTGCAGAATCTCGCCACTGACGAGAGGGTCAGTACGAACATTACCATATCTGATGGCGTCCTGGATGACATCCCGCAACATCACAGCGTTGTCTATATCCAGCTTGCAGGCTTTGAGGCGGATAGCGCAGGTATACTGGCTGGGTTTGCGTCCTTGCTCGAGCATAGCGCGGTACAAATTATTCGCGGTCTCGATGTCGCCAGCGTCGATGGCATTCAGCATGACGATGTTATACATCCGCGTATCAAGCTTGACGCCAAGATTGCCTAGGAGCTCGACCAGCCGCAGGCACGTTCGGATACCGCCTTGATGAGAGCTTGATCTGCGCAGCAGAGTTGAGCAAGCGCTTCGAAACGCCACCGACTTCGTCTTCGCTCCAGTAGCCTCGGCATCCAAGAGCGCCTCAAGTGACTCATCCAGCTGACCGTGTTTCACGAAATGCGCGGCAAAATGTAGGATCGTATTGCTATGAACCTTCACCTTGCCCAGCTTGATGCTCGCCCAGATCTCGTTTGCCTGTGCGTCGGTGCAATAGGGAAGCAGAAGGCGTACGAAGCTCGAGCTGAAGACGAACCGTTCCTTAGTCTGTCGATCAAGGAGCACAAGGAAAGTCTGGACAAGCTGGCAGAACCGCATGGTCCGTGTTTCATGATCCATCTGTGATGATGTGATGTAGTGCCGGGCGAGCACTTGCAGACAGTCCTCTACCCAGTTGATCGGAGGATAGAGCGGTGCGTGAGTTGCCAGCAGGAATTGCTCGAGTCTGGGTTTGTCATAGCAAAGGAGCCATAACGCGGTCTCGGACCATATCTCCCGCTCCAGCTTGCCGTACCGTTGTGCAAAGATTTTCAGAGACCACACAAAACCGTCTGGCGTGCTGTCCATATGGTCCAAAACCTCATCGATCCGCTCAAAGGCATCAACTGGCAACGGCAGAGCGGTCGGTGGTTCCAGATAATGCTCGGGAAGGCCACGGTCGTACCGCCGCGCCAAACCAGTATACCGTATATTCCACAGCGAAGAGAAGACGGCGGAGGTTCTGACATCAGATCTCACGGACGACTCGGTGGGTGTCAGGTGCTTGCCTCTATCTCGGGACGCGTATCTTGCTCGCACTTGCGCACGTGCTGTCGCGCCCACTTGACGTCTCGTCGTCTGCTTATTCTGACGGACAAACGATTCGCGTGCACGGCGGGCATCCTTCCACGACTTCGCAACTGCAGTAAAAGTTTTCGGTTTCTGGCGGGGCGTGTTCGAAGACCGTAATCCGTCTTCGTCGTTGCTTAACAGGAAGTCGAGATAGGCAGTATCGCCCGACAATGTGTCCGATGGCTCATCGTGCTGGCGCTCGGCGAGGGCGGTGGTGTAGCTCCGCTGCCGGGAGCGGTTGCTGAGGATGGTGTGCCATTGCGGCGAGTACGTCGTTTGGGACGCGTGCAGGTGGAGGAGGACACGTACGGGCCAGCCATGGAGAGCGGAGCGTATCAGGGCCGAGCATGGTGGCATAGGCGGACATTGAGGGCAGTTATGTGATGGAAGGGGATAGTTTGAACGGGCGATGGGGCGTTCATATCTGCGGGATAGTGCTCGGTGATGGATCGGGAAAGGAGCCGCACATGCCAAGCTTCGTCTCGCTGCTCCTCCTCACGCAAGCTCTTGCGCCGAGCTTTATCTCAGCGGAGTTTTAACATCTCTCTCCCATTGTTGCGTGTTGCTCAATGGCGTCCACACAGGCGCTCAGCGCTGCGGCGCAAGACCGCAAAGCGCGTCTGGCCCAGCTGAAATCGCTCAAGCGAAAGCAACCCGACAGCTACCAAGAGACCGACGAAGATGTACCCACCTTGAAGTCACCTCGCAACGACGACCTAGCAGCAGAGCCAGACACTACGACGAAATATCTCTCGGGACGCAACTATGACCCCGAGACCAAAGGGCCCAAGCTAGGCTTCGAGACGGCGCCCGCAGAAGGCAAAGATACGCTCGAGAAGAAAGGCGCCGCGCTCGCAGCCGAGACGGAGCGGCAAGCGGAGGAGGAAGAGCAGGCCGCGAAGCCGTTGGATCTGTTCAAGTTGCAGCCCAAGAAGCCGAATTGGGATCTCAAGAGGGACTTGGACAGGAAGTTGGAAGTGCTCAATGTGCGGACAGGGAATGCCATCGCGAGGCTGGTACGGGAGAGGATAGCGAATCAGCAGAAGGCGGCGCAGGCGAAGGCGAACGGAAAGGCGAATGGGGCGGAGAGAGCGGATGGGGAGGCCGTTGGGATGGAGGGCACAACGCTGGTTGAGGCGACGAATCTGAGGGAGCGCGAGGATGAAGAAGAAGCAAAGCGGGAGAAGCAGGGAGAGGAAGCTTTGCTCGATGTCAGTTGAGGATGCGGCGGAGTGGTCTTCCCCCAGAGCCATGGCCAAACCTACCCGGCATCGCATGGTACCAGCATGGTGGTGCACGGTATTTCTGCTGCTCGGTCTACATTGTACTTCCGACGCATCAAAGCCCGCCTACAACACGGGTATGTGCTGAATCCTTCGCAAACGAAGACGAGGTGGACAAAAACACCCGGCGCGCCGGGAGGCCGCCTGGAAGCCACCATGCATCGTCAGACGTGCAACACAAGTGGGTGTGGCTGTCCTGCCGCGGTCGTGGACGTTCATGAGGCGCGGCTGGACGGAAGCAAGAAGCTACGTGTTAAAGTGAAGTGGCGTATGATGATGCCAGGCCACGAATTCGCAGGTTGCCATCAGTCAGCTGTGCTGTACATAGTTTAAGTGGCAAGAGCCGTGAACGGAGCGAGAGAAAAGTAGATCGAAAGAAAGCGACAATGAGCAGCGCAATGTGGTAGTGAACGTCGCGAGTCCGCCATGCGTATTCCTTGGCATACTTGACCGAGCGCTCCTTCCCAATCTAAAAGTCTACACCCAATCCTTCTTCGGACGTTACTGAGTACCGCATATTCGCATTGCACAGAGAACGCACCCACTTTTTCTTCATTGAGAACACCCTGATGAACGTTCAACCGCACCTCATCGAACCCACCTCGCTGGCAATTACGCCGCAAGTAACCGCCCAGTGACAACGATCCCCGAGACCCACCGTGCCCGACCGCATTCTCAACGCTCGCGCATCCGCAGGCGGAGACACAGTATTTCTGAGGAGTTTAGTGTGGCCCGAGAGAACCGCCGTGATCCACCGGGCTCCGGTGCCAGGCGCAGGCTCCGCCGTTGTGTGACGCCCAGCGGACCAAGGCCGAAGGTTCCATTGTCTTCTCACCCACCGGGAGGCGCTCTGGGAGACATGGGATTGTTGACATACAGCGATCGTCCTTGAGCATTGTGAGTTGTAGGAGTGGGAGAGGAAGACGATGAGGACCTGGACATTTGAAGTCGAATATTCAACAAGTGCCATGGTGAAAGGGGACCCCTAGCCGGTACGATTGGCGTAATAATCCTCCGAGCAAGGTCAGTGCCAATTTTGTTGGCATGGCCGGCCTGGTCCTCGACTCCTCGTGCAGCGGCGTCCTGCTGTGACGCCAAGGTACCGTTGAGGATCTGAACGAGCATTTTTGACCTAGGGAGGGCTCAATGCATGCCTTCTCTACTCTACTACGTGGAGACTTCGAGCGACAGTACCAGCCGTTCCGCCGACGAAATTCACTCACAACGTCGCAAAAGGCCGCAACGCAGAGCGACACCGAGTTTCGGAACGAAGCCATAAGCTGGACGCTCAAAAGGCTTCCACAAACCTTCTCTGCGGTAGTAGCGGGGCAATGCGGCTACGCTTGCCGTCATTTGCTTCGTCTGGAGATCCATTACGAAGTCACTGTGCTGAGTGCTGACATTCAGCTGGCGGGCCCTTTGCACGATGACACCACGGACGAGCGCACGTACGAGGCGACTTTCTATTAGTATACGAGGGATCTGGGGGCTTCATTCGCCTTACATGCCCTGTCTGCTGCCCACACGCGAATATGGGGCCCAAGCCAAACTCATCGGGTCGCACATCGTTCTGCAAGCTGCAGCACGCGCATGCATCTTCCCGCCCCTGCGCGACTAGCAGAGCACGCAGGGGACGACGTGCGGGGCCAGGTTCTCACGTTGATGATGAGATGACAGGGCAACCGGTTTTCCTTGACGCGTTGCTTGTGGTGCATTGTTCGGGTGCTAATAGAAGATCGGGATGTATGAATTCTCTTTCCTGCCGGCTTCGGCATGCCGGTATTGATCAGACAAAGAGCAAAAGAAAACGCTCCGTCCGCTTCTGTGAATGTGCAGTGCCCGCTTTATACCATAAGATGCCAAGATGCAAGTCTGCCTTGGGAGCAGCGATACGGTCAGTAGGTAAGTGGCCGCCTTGCAGCTGCGCCATATAGAATTATAGATACGCCCTGAAACGAGCCAACGGGAAGGCGGACGGTGGAGTCGTTTGGCTTGCGGCGTCACTTTCTTGAGACGGGGGTTTACCAAACCTAATGGAATGCGCCTAGCTTCCAAGCTAACCCTTTCACAGCCTGGTCTGTGCACGGACCCGGGCAGCGGGATCGCCGTCAATTGGTTTGGAAGGTTCTTGGTGCGGACTAGCGCGCTCTCGAAGACGCCATTTTGCTGGGTCCGACTCCTCTTGTTTGTGCAAAGGACTTGGGGACGGACGCACGCAGCGCTTCGTGTCCGCAACGTCTGACCCTCGACGCCAACAACAAGCCACTCTTTCTACCTTCCTGCCCGGCTTACCACACCGCACACCACTACCAACAACCGCTTCTCATCGACAGCGCCGGTGACTCTGACGCGACATCGTGAGATCTGCCATCAGCACGACTGGCCGCCTCATCCCCACCTGTTTCAGCCTCATTCCGTTCCCCTCGCGCCGAAACACGACTCACAT
>NAJQ01000186.1:0-45595 GCA_005059865.1 Friedmanniomyces simplex
TATCGCGAGACTCCGATCACCGGTCTTCAGCAATCGCATAGTCGTCACCAGAGGCTGGTATATGCACGCTCAGCATTGTTATGAACTCCGCTCGGTCGCGGTCACTGTGCGGTCGTCTGTCCCGTGGGCGTATATATTGCTCGCCCAGCCAAGACACAGTCTCCGGATCTGTTGCACCCTCCATACCACCACAATGTCGAACAACGAGCGACCAGAAGAGCTTATTGTTGCAGGCGCCCAGCAAGCTGAAGAGAGCCAGGGCACCTCCCATGATCTAGAAGGGTTAGTATGCGGCGACGCCACCGCACACCATCGCTAACAGCATTCAGTCTACACCGCACAAGCAGTGAGGAAAACAACAACAATGGCGAGAGTACAACGGGCCTCAGCCACTTTCCAAGACTCGCTCCCGTGACCCGACCTGCGCGTGATCTACGGTCAGCACCACGTACCCGTGCAAGGAACATACCAGGCGAACTTCCGCTCCTCTGGGACTTACCCGAGCCAGTGAGCATCATTGCTCGAACCACACCGCCCGGACATCGTGTCCGACTTTCCCGGATACCTCGGGCCCAACGTGCTCCACCATCCGTAATCGAGCATGCCCAGATACTCCTACTTGATCCTCCCGACATCGTGTCTGATAGCATCCTGCGGGTGCTCGAGAATGCGGCGACTGGCTTCCCCTCTCACTTCGGCATGACCAGCGCGGAGATCGCAGCAGCGCGGAATGAAGCACGGGTGTTGTCGACGACTCTGAACACTCCGCTTGATACCATCAACACCATAATGAACTGGAGAGAGGAGGAGTTGAACACCGGACGACCGCATCCCAGGGATCCGTTAGATCCCAACCGTGCGACAGTTGCGTGGCAAGTAGATGACATGCCGGCCGCGCCTGGGCAACCGGATGTACAGATTAGAAGGCTCGATCTGGCAGTCAGTACTGAAGAGTTACTCAGCACTTCCACTGGGGTAGTAGGAGGCATGGAGGATCGGGAGGAGGGGGATCGTCCACGGTTCAACAGCTTGTTACCCATCTTTCACGATGTCACCGAGAGGCTTGGGGAAGATTCCAGAGTAAGAATAGCTGAAATCGCGGAGTTGGGGCACGAGGTGAGAGCACTACGAGCCCAGGCTACGGAGTTGGGGGAAGAGGTGAGAATGCTACGAGTCAGGGTTGCGGAAATCGAGGAAGAAACGAGAGTAACACGACCCAGGACTGCGGAGGTGGAAGAGGGGTCGCCGGAACCAAGAGTCGTGCGTAGCGAAGCGAATGTAAGGTTGAGCGCCGCACTGCGCGCGAGTCGGGCTGGCCTGGATGCTCTTGGAAACGGGACACCACTGGAAATGTGCGCTCTTGCCATACTCTTACTATTAGCACCTAGTGAACTACCCACGATGCCGTCTCGCATTGTGGATGCACTCGCCAGCCTTGCGAACGGCAGGCAGCCATTTCCCAGAGATCAAAACGAGGAGGAAATAGTCCAGGATCTCGAGCGACTGTGGGCTCCATCGACGGAGCCTGACAGCACTCGTTCGCAACTCGTGGCCTTGATCTGTCAGTCGCTGTTGTGGGAATCGGATCCTGCAAATGCGCCTCTTGAGCCGCTGCTTTCGTCCGTGAACCATACGATTGAGCGAGACAGAGAAGCATATGTAACGCTCGACCACACTCTGCTGGGTGTGGGCTACGCCACTGTGTACGCCGCGGGACGTCTTCAACCACATCGAGGCTTCGATTCAGTACCCGTGGAGGATACTACTGAGCAAGACCTGGAAGCACACGAAAGGCCAGAGAAGGCCAGAGAACACGGTGCAGGGTGTGGATCCCGACGCTGAGTACGGCGAGAGACGTCTCCGGCGACATCAAGCCTTCAATGAGGATGCACTCCTTGTTTTTCCGGAATTGCGAAGCATCGCGGAGTTTGGGGCAGACGCCAGTTCGCACTCCCTCCCCACGTCTCTTACGGTTGGGACGATCGATGCTTTGCAAGGAAGACGAACGCAAGCTCGGGCAAACTTTCACAATCGGTCCCCACGCCGCAGAGACTATCGGAGCGACGCCGAAATCATCCAGGCCGATGAGGACGCCGAAGACGAGGCGGAGTTGGGTGGTTATGAGATTGGCCAGAATGACCTGCAGGGTTTCGGCACGTCCGTTGATCTGGATGCAATGCTCGAGGCGCAGGAAGAGCTGCGGGAGGAGCATCGGCTGTGGGGTCCGCGGGTCGATTGGTGGCATGAGTAGCAGATTGCCGGAAGAGCGGAGCGATGTGGACTTGACGAAGAGCGAACGGAGTTGATGTTTTGGGATGGCAATCGTGTTCATTCAGGGAGCCATGGGATCTGTAGCCTGGTGGTCAATATGGACAACAGAGTTTGATCAAATGTATGCCGATCATCGTTGAGCAAAAGGTAAGATGGCGATGCTCTCTCGAGACTAGGGGCAAAAGATGGTCTCAGTTCCGTCGAAGTTGTGTAACCTCTTGGAGAAGAGGAAGAAAAATGAATGGTTCTCTGTTGAACAGAGTGGGACTCGACTAGATATTGTGTAAGCGCAATTGTCGGAATTATTTACCGATGGATATCGACATACACCCACGCCTCTTGCGAGACTAGTAGACTCCCCTAAAGGACCCTGAAACTAGCGCCTGCACGTGATCAGTTGACGACTATGATATGAGAGGTATAATAGAGGTATCTACCATAACCACTCGGCCATCTGTCCATTTTGACCGTGTATAAATGTGCTCGGACCGCATGTAAACGTATGTAGCAAAGATTCATTCGGGCCGGCGCAGCTAGCTTCGGAGGTACCGTTGGGAGGCAATATGATTGAAGCTCACCTTGTGCGTGCGGGGTGCTGAGGAAGTGGACTTTGTGCCAAGCCATATGCGGGAACGCCCGCTTCGCAGAACGAAGCAAATTCTTTCCGTGCCGACGACAGCAGCCATGTTCATGCTGTATGTGTCGCTACAAGCCTATCGTACGGTAACGGGCTGGTGGATTGCCTAGCAAAGCCAGCTCGTTCCGGGCAAAGACGAGGTGGTGGAAATGAGCGGATCATGAACACCATGCCAACACCAATCCTTGAGCATCGAGCCTCTAGCCCTCCCGATCGATCGAGACATAGATCTCTGAACTAAGAGTCCAACAGTCACAGTGCTTCCACAATGCTTGCCCCATATACTACAGCACACTATACGGTCAACGGGTCTCGCGGGAGCCAGAGGTGCATTGGTCTCAGCAAGCAGCAAGCTGCCGAAAGTAGCGGAGCCTGTCCAGGTCTGCTGCTTCGGTATCGCCTATGAGACATACCAGGTCGATGGCGTGCTGTGCTCGCCTCCCGGGGGAACGTTGAGGCTCACCAGCAGTTCGATGGGGACGTTCTCGGCTAGACAAGCGTCGACGGTCAGGAGGCTATAGCCAGTAATACCGGGTAAAGCATCGGTTGACAGATTGAGATCGGGGGTGGAACAAGGCGGCGGTGGAACAAGGCGGCGGTGGAACAAGGCGGCGCGTAGATACTCGCGGCGCTCGTTGTACCTCATCAACTGTCAGCTCTGAAGCATGTCTTTCTCTGAGCGGCCCTTGAAGTGGGGTTGTCGCCAAGCAAAACGACGGGAAGGATCCGCGCGCTAAACGACGGGATCAGCCGTGGCCGTTTTCGCACACTTGAACCACCACTCTTCTTTTCTCTTCCACCTCTCAGCACCGCAGCAGGAAGGTCAACCGTACCCGATAGCTGCGGTCGCCCACAGATCAGCACTGCAGCATGAAGATCAATCGTACCCGATGGCTGTGGTCGCATGCATCCCAGCACCGTAGCATGAGGGTCGAGCGTGCCCTGTAGCTGCGGTCGCAACCACACAGTGGGTGGCAGCTCGAATCGAGTCCCATCCACTGCAGTCAGGCGAAGCAAGTCACAAAACGGTGGCTATGGCTCGCCAGACCAAAGAGGTAGAACCTCCACTCTCCGAGCCTGCAGACGATGCGGTGGAGGCGCTGAAAGTATGCTAGATCCTGAGTGAGAGAGCATACTCGCCCAACCCCTCCAGGCCGCAAGGCAGTCACGGACGAACAGATCCAAGTACTGAAGCGGTTGTCGGAGCAAGCGGGAAGCACTGCTTGCTCTGTCGAATTGACCGACCGCGCAGCACGCGCTGGTTCACTCTCCGAGCTCTGCATGATCCAAGGTCAGCAGTAGTCGCTCGAGAGAAGCACAACATGGCAGGCGGAGACCCTGCCACGACAGGGCAACGCGACCGAAAGGCCAAAGCTGCTACAGCGGTCCATGGAGAGCATCTGAAGATCAGTACACCCATGACCGCTGCAGATGTCAATGTCGAAGAAGTACCCGACCTCGTCAGAGACAATCGCGCGATGCGCAAGCGGGGCACCCTCCCACTGCGGAGGCCAAACCCGCCGGGCCTCGAAGAGCGCCCAGCAACAGTTCGAAAGGCAGAAACGCGAGTAGAACAGCACAGTGTGCATTACTGGCCGAAAGCACTCTTGCCCCAGTATTCGGCCGCGCGCGAATATGACAGCCGGATCCCAATCCGATGGATGCTGCCGAACGAGACAGCCTCGAAACCCAGGAGAGGTCTTGTTGCGGTCTTTCCAGCTGGCAGAGACAACTGCCGATACAAACCAGCAGAGACAACTGCCGATCAAATCCGGGGAGACAACTGCCGATACAAACCAGCAGAGGATACTGCCGATACAAAACACAGAGACAACTGCTGATACAAACCAGTAGAGACAACTGTCCATACAAACCACAGAGACAACTGTCCATACAAACCAGCAGAGACAACTGCGGATCAAATCCGGGGAAGACACCCCGTTAACAACACTCCATCAAGACTCATGGCCTCTAGGCGGCGGTGGAGACGGATTGCTCGAACATTGAGCATGAACCAACATGAGCGCCATCTTCTCCGGCGACCTCGGCCGCACACGATCCCAGTCCGATAACTAAGACCATACTGATCGCCCGGATCCCGCACGACACGCCGGTACTATCTACCTCAACGATCCTCTGCTTCCCCGTTCCGCCGACGCTAACTCGCTTTCACAGGGACTTTTGAAGAGGGGTTTGGCATGGTGTGGGCACTCTCTACACAGCATGAAGATGGGATCCTCCGCAATGATGGGTTACCGGGCGGACGTTCTTGGGTCGTGGGTGGCAGACCGTTCATGCTCACGCTCTCGCAGGGCACTCAAAGATAGGTGGGCTACGCATATATACGCTTTTGCGAGTACAAAAATAAATCCGCTCCATTCTTGCGTCCACGAACCGTCGTGTTTGTCTCGAACGATTTGTGGACGCTTTCTCGGCGGCTTCGCACGGGCCCGCTTTTGCTCTCAGCCAATCGCCTGCTCCCGCGTCCCGGAACTTCAAACCAAACCTCACTCCCTCTTCCCTCTGTCATACCATACCATACGCGCACCTCGCCTGCCGCCAAATGTACTGCCTCCACTGGATCAGAGCACTTCCCGCGGCTATCGAGTGATTCCTGACACCAAACAGCCGCGCGATATGCCTCCAGACTCGCCTTTGCGCGGCGTATCGAGGCGTGTGCGACACCTCAGGGTAACACGTCCTTGCCACAGTGCTACCGAATAGGATACGAAGGGACATGCGCGATGCGCTGCATTCTAGTAGACTTCCTGTCCGTCGACGACTCACAGCATGTGCAACCAGGGAAACATGGCCTACTTGCGATGGATGCTTGCCGGGCACAGTCACTGAAGCACGCGAGCACACCTCACAACCACCCTCACACCACAAAAGCCCGCCTCTGCCCGCGTTGTGGCGCACGACAATCGCAAGTCTCTTTTCTTTGTGTTACGTGCTCTTTCTTCACTGTCACTACCAGACAATGGTCTTGTTCCCTTTCTTGCACATAATCCGATTGTCCTAATTCATTGTTCTCCGCGCTGGACGCTTCTTTGAATTTCTTACGACATTCTGCATAAGTATAGCATTCACGAGCGTCATCCCAGCATCTTCTGGTCACCGACATCGACATCCCACGAACACTGCAGTTACTACGCCGGCTGCGCCGACGACTTGACTGCCTTCACGGGAGAACCACCAACACCAACTCTTTGCGAGCATAAATATTTGAAGCTGGACTTCTCTTCGACATCCACAAACACCGACAAACTTACCACACCAAGAAGGACAAACACGATGACAAACATGGCTTCCATCATCGCTGCATCGCTCCTCGCCCTGGCGGCGCTCTCCTCGCTACCCACCACCTCAGCGCACTCTTGGAACGAGGAGTTCCAGGTAATCGGCTCAAACGGCACCTACATCGGCGACCGCGGGTACCCTCGTGGATACATGGCGCGAACAGACCCGGGATATAATGGCTTTTCAATGGAGTGGTTGGTACCGCAGGACGGCGTGCGCATCAACTCAGCGGACCTGCTATGTCACCCAGCGCAGCAGACCAGCAACTACTCAAACCCGGCATACCCGAAGCTGCAGGTCACGCCTGGGAGCTACGTGTCGATGAAGTACCTTGAGAACGGTCACGTCACGCTGCCTTGGAACCAGCTTGGCAAGCCTCCCGGAGCCGGAACTGTCTTCGTCTACGGCACAACGCAGCCATCAAACACTGAGAAGATCGCGGACGTGCTGAGCTGGACCAGCGATGGCCAGGGCGGCAACGGCAAAGGCTTCTTGATGACTGCGCAGAACTTCGATGATGGTCGTTGCTACCAGATCAACTGTGGCAACATCTCCACCGACAGGCAGACCCTCTTCCCGAACCATGTCGCGGGTCAGCCTACCTCGATCATCGAGCAGTGGTGCGAGACCGATCTGCAGATCCCAGCCACGGCGACACCCGGCACGCTGACAGTCTACTGGGTCTGGCAATGGCCGACTGCGGCAAACCACGACTGCACCTACCCTCAGGGCAAGGACGAGTACTACACTACTTGTTCCGACTTTGACGTAGTCGCTGTTGATGGCAATGTCGATGTCAAGATCCTCGCCGAGACCGTCGCCACGCACACGCTGGCGCAAGAGAACCCGCAAACAACTGCGGTCTCTACCTTCCAGTCCCGGAACGCGTTCACGACATCGCCTCCCGTCGTCGTGGTTGATGGTACGAAGACTATCGGTCAACTGGTCAAGGCCGCGGCGACTTTCATGAGCGCCTGCTCAGCAACCGGTAACGTCGCGCCCGATGTCACGGTCCCGGCAAGCTGTGCCCCCGTCAGCGTCTTCTCAGGCGCACCTGTCAGTTCGGCCTCGCAGGCTCTCAAGCAGCTTGCGACCACGATCAACCTCGCTGCGCATGTTTTTGCGACTGACAGCCCGGGTTCTGCGCCTCTCAGGCCAGTCACTTCTGTGACAAACGCCAACGTGACGCAGGCGGCGGGTCCTTCGACGCCCGGCACGCAGACAGTGACCACGACAACCACGGTCGACACGACTCTGACCATGACAGTGACGATGAGTGCGCCCTCAAGCGCCTCGTCATCCCTCAACACGACGTCGACCGCCTTCTCGGCGTCATCCGCCAACACGATGTCATCCGGGGACGCCACCCCAATCGCCTTCTCGACCATCAGCACAGTTACTGCGCTACCATCGACAAGCTCAAGCACATCGATGACCGTGCTCACGCCCGCCGGCGCGCCTTCTTCCACGCGATCACCGCCAAGCACGCCGACTGTCGCCTCTGACGGCATGCTCGAGAACGTGGCAATTGGTACCGACTCAAACCGGATGGCGAGCGAGCACGTCGCTCGTCATGCGCACCGCCGTCATGCTCGGTGGTTTAGATGAGCGGTATAAGATAGCGATGACCGGACTTTAGGAGGCACTTTGATGAACACTGGATATTTGCACGCATTGGCGTTTTGGCAGGCACTTGCATGGGATTTGACGTGGGATTTGCTTGTTTGGACACACTCGCTTGGAAGTCATCGGCGTTCTGGAATATCGCACGGGGGACGGTGTATAGAACGGTGATACCCAGGCTCGCCTTTCGTACATGTAGGCAGCAGCAATTCGATCTTTGTGTGACCTCATCGATTCTCCCTCCGCATTCCCTCGCGGAGATAATAACGACATGCATCGACTTTATCTTGCGCGTAATACAACATGATACGTTGTTTTCTCCACCTCTAACCTCTATCCATCCCATGCCGTTGTTGCCCAACATGTCGTCTTCGGGTCCCGGCCCGCCCTGCCCAGCCCTCAGTTCGCACGTACTCTGCCCCTCGCAATGCTCAGGTGGGCCTGGTCGAGGGTGTTTGCCAAGCCGGTCGGATGCCCCAATCGCGGACGCAGATGGCACCTCTGCTCAGCCTAACGCCGGGTGGGGATGGCGTGCGTCGCTGCGAGTTCATTTGAAGGTAGCTCATTATCGAAGGTGAGCGGGCTATATTAGTGAAGGCTGTGCGCCACTGCAGTTCTGGGTTCAACATCGCCTATAACTGAAGATAAGCAGGGTGAGATGGGTAGAAGGGGAAGGAAGGGTAGGGGAATGGATTAGAAGTGTCCCTTAGTTTCAGCTCAGCAATGAAGCCTACTCATCTCAGGCACCACGTAAACGTGGACACTCATAGCCAGAGTCACGATCGAAGTCGGGCATGTCAGCTTTCGCTGCATGTAGCGATCAATCAACCATAGAGACTTGCTCGAGGTACATGAACGTAACGCTTCGGCCTGGACGGTCTTCGTCTCGGCCGCGGAGACAAAAGGCTGATCGCCGACTGTCTCCGTGCAAGGCAGTGAACGCACGATGGTGGGAATCACCATTCGGTTCACGTACAGCGTTTTCATGCTTGCTTTCGGTGTTCGGAAAGCTTCATGGACGCTGAAGGGTGAAGGCTCGCTTCCTGTTTCCGGAAGCAGCCTTACCTTCTGCCGGGAGCGGGCTGATGACTGTTATTCAGGTAAATCTACTCCAGTCTCCACGGCGCCTGTCGAAGGCGAGGCACTCCGCTGCCTTCGCAGCGGCTCACTCTCACCGACGCTCAACTCTTCGAGTCTTGCAGCTTCCTAAAGATCACACCGGTCAGCAACGTGACGGAGCAGCATCTCGCCTTCTTCGGGCGCAGGTGGGGGGTACATCATATCCCGCTCGGCCTCTGTCAACAGCATTTCGTCGTCATCCGAGGGGGCCGTGGATCCGAATTACATCGTCCCGAAATGGTAAAAAGACACAGTGCGCCTGGAAGTAAGTACAGCGGCTCGATGTCTACATCACGGCGGGGAGAGTCTTGCGTCGCAGTATTGTAGTTTCGTATCAACACACTACTCATACACCTCCCATCCTCTCCCGGCGTTCTCCCCAAAACAGCCCGCAAGCAGCCAGCGAGCGCCCGCCCCCGAATCCAACCTCTACGCAGAAGACCCCCTCCGACTGTCCTTCCGCGCTAGAGTCGCAGTATCAAACGGCACCCCCCCAACCATAATCCACCCATCCGTAACCGTAGTATCACTGCCAACAGACTCCCTCCCGCTGCCTCCGCTTCCGAAACTCGCCACGCTGGCCCGTCTCGCCTTCGTCGTGCCATCCGAGGAGGAGGTATCGGAGGGAGCAGTACCAGCAGGCAGGGGATGAGCAGGAGCACCAGAACTAGGAACCGCCTAGAGATCCTCATCCAGCTCCATCCCTTCCGCGCCGTTCCCATGCCCGTTTATTGCTCCATGGTCCATCCCTCCCCCGACTTGCGTACCATTTCCATAACTAGCAGAGGGCACGCTCGCCTCCTTATCAATCATCTGCCTCGTCACGCCCACAATATTCTCCTCCATCACCCTCTCCCCGACAGCCTCAATATGCTTCTTCGGATCCACCTTCCCCACATACCGCGTCCGGAGCTGCTCCTTGCTGAGCTCCGACTCCTCTCTCACTCGCTTCTCATACCCTTCCGCTAGTGACACGAGCTTGGTGAGGTCGGCTTGGTTGTGCTCCGCTTCGACGGCGAAGTCGGGCATTGTCAAAGCTTCGGTCCAGACGGTTTTGTGGAGGTTCATAAGCATGGCTTCTTCGAGAGCGGACTTGCGGTAGCCGATGCCGATGGAGTAGTAGTGGCGATTCAGTCCGTGGATTAGAGCTTGAATGCTGGGTTTGTTGAGGTGGCCGAGGTTTGACGTGGTCTGCCGCGGTTCTTGCCCAAGCATGAGAGTTTGAGGGTTGATGAGGCGGAAGGCGTCGATCACCACTTTCCCTTTCACGGACTGGATGGGGTCGATGACGACGGCGACGGCGCGGGGGGTGAGCTGTTCGAAGGATTGCTGGGTGTTGATGTCGACGGAGGAGAGCCAGCAACCGAAGCCGGGGTGGGAGTGGTACCATCCTACGACAGTCTCCGGTCTGACAAAGTATTAGTATTCCCGCCTGTTCAATTTCAGAGTATGATCCTCTTACCGCCCCGTCTGCTTGAGCATGTCCATCATCTTGGTCTGGAATACCGGATCCACCGCCTCCACTGACACGCCCGTCCCTGACTGCGGCATCGCAAACACATCCACCACTCTTACGGTGTAGTCATCGACGAACTCGCCAAGCATGAGGCCCATGACCTCCATTGGCACACCCGCGCGGCCGTGTCGCAGCATCTTGAGGAGGGCCAGGGAGGAGATGTAGACCGTTTCCGCATTGTCTATTATGTTGGTGTCCTGAAACACTCATGTTGTCAGCCACACGTGTTCGGGAGGTGATTGTCAGGTCATTGAAAAGCAACAGTCGTAGTGCGGTTGAGCACATGATGAGGTCGTAGCATCAGCGGTGTTGGAGCGATCCGGCGACGCTGCTGCGGTGCGATGATCCCGATGTACTCTGCTTCGTGGTATGCACGTGTCGGCTCGCTGGCCCTCCGCTTAGGCATATTGGACGTGATACGATCCTCGCTGTCTGATACCGCTATCCCACGTGATACGAGGGAGATGTGTACTGTTATCTCTTACCTGCGCAGGCGCTCCTCCGCCACCGCCCATGCCTTGTGCAGCAGCCAGCATCCGTGATAATCGCTCCATGGTGGGTGGTGTGTGTGCGGAAGGTGCTCTGAGTGAGCGGGTTGCTGTCCGTTCTCGTTTTCGTTTTCGACTTGGTTCAGTTGACCGCTGTCAATATCGCGGATAGGTTCGGGGTATTTACGACGGTGGGTGGCGGAGAGTGAAATGTGGGTGGAGGTCGATGAGGACATGTACCATGCGAGTTGGTTGATGAGGCAAACGAGCAACGCGAATCGTGCCCGCACTAGCTTCGGCGGAACTTCGGGTACTGGAGCTATGCACGAGCTCGCCGTCTTCTTTCACACGCGCGCTCCCTCTTCACTTCCACTGCTTTCCAGACCCAACACAACCAACACTATCCCCCCAGCATCGCGTATCACCACCCCACCGACTGACACCGCTCCATCACCACTCCGCGCCATCACGGCACCCACCCCTCTCCCTCCACCCACCATGTCCCGCCTCCCCTCCCTCGGCAATTACGCCCCCATCGACCCCCCCACCGCCCCCTCCCGCCCCAACAAGGTCGCCTACTTCTACGACAGCGACGTCGGCAACTTCGCCTACAACGCCGGCCACCCCATGAAACCCCACCGCATCCGCATGGCCCACTCCCTCATCATGAACTACGGCCTGTACAAGCACCTCGAGATCTACCGCGCGAAACCGGCCTCCAAATACGAGATGACGCAGTTCCATACGGACGAGTACGTGGATTTCCTGCAGAAGGTCACGCCGGATAATATGGAGGGGTTCTCGCGGGAGCAGAGCAAGTACAATGTCGGGGATGATTGTCCCGTGTTTGATGGGTTGTTTGAGTTTTGTGGGATTAGCGCGGGAGGCAGTATGGAGGGCGCAGCGAGGCTGAATCGGGGGAAGTGCGATGTGGCTGTCAACTGGGCGGGCGGGTTGCATCATGCGAAGAAGAGTGAGGCGAGTGGGTTTTGTTATATTAATGGCGAGTACATTCCATCGAGAGATATTGCTTTCCAAGCTTGCTAACGATATGTTGTAGACATCGTCCTCGGCATCCTCGAACTCCTCCGCTTCCACCCACGCGTCCTCTACATCGACATCGATGTCCACCACGGTGACGGCGTGGAGGAAGCCTTCTACACCACCGACCGCGTCATGACCGTCTCTTTCCACAAGTACGGCGAGTACTTTCCCGGCACCGGCGAACTGCGGGATATCGGCGTCGGAACCGGGAAGTACTACGCTGTCAACTTCCCTCTCCGGGACGGAATAGACGACAGTAGCTACAAGGGCGTGTTCGAGCCGACGATCAAGTGGGTGATGGAGTTCTATCGGCCGTCAGCGGTGGTGCTGCAGTGTGGAGGAGATTCGTTGAGTGGAGACCGGTTGGGATGCTTCAACCTGAGCATGCGCGGGCACGCCAACTGCGTTAACTTCGTCAAAGGATTCGGCCTGCCTACGCTCATCTTAGGAGGAGGAGGGTACACCATGCGCAACGTAGCGCGAACTTGGGCGTATGAGACTGGCCGACTCGTGGGGATGGAACTCGGTACCGAGCTGCCGTTTACGGACTACTACGAGTACTACTCCCCGGACTTCGAACTGGATGTGCGGCCATCAAACATGGACAACGTCAACTCGCCCGAATACCTCGAGAAGATCAAGCAACAAGTCTACGAGAACTTGCGACGCACTCTGCAGGCCGCACCTTCCGTACAGATGCAGGACGTGCCGCGGCATACGATGGGCATGAACGAGACGGGCGACGAGGAGGAGGATCGCCTGGACGACGAGGAGGCGGATAGGGAGGGAAGTAAAGAGAGGAGGTATACGCAGCGGCTGTGGGACAAGAAGATCGTACGTGACGATGAGTTGAGTGAGAGTGAGGACGAGGAGATGGCTGAAGCGGCCGGAGTCAGGAGACAGCCAGGCAGAGAGAGGAGGAGAGGGATCATGGACTATAGGAACCCGCTTGCGCCGGCTGATGATAGCGGGGCTAACACACCGGCAGAGGATGCGCGGAGTCTGAACGGCGACGTGGCGGACGATGGCGACATGCAGATAGATGGCGCAGCGGATGAGAGGCCTGCGAGGGCTAATGCTGAGGTGGCGCAAGATCTCCTAGCCATCAAGGCCGCCCAGCCAACGGTCGAAGATGGCGACGTGAGCAATCAGTCCGAAGCCGGCATCGATGCAGACGAAGAGGACCAAGACCACGATATGGACGTCGATGTCGATGAAGCCGGACTTGCCACCTCTCTACCTGGTGCTGGGGCCTCGGCACTAGGTACGAGTACGCTGCCGTCGGCCGTCGCTCCCACGCATCACGAGGTTCCTCCGCTTTCCGACGTGGATGTTGCGAGCGTGCGGGAGAAGGAGGCAGGTCTGAGGGAGAGGGAGGCGGAGGATGTTGCTGCGGAGGCGAGTGCGGAGATTGCGGGTGGGAGGGCGGGACCGCCGGCTGCGTGAGCATTTGGGGTTGGGATGAGTGAGGAAGGGGAATGCATGTGATGACTTTCGTGATGATTTAGCGACGGCGCCGGCTTGGAGCCCGAGGGCGATGAGAGGAAAAGGCATGAACATGAGGATGGTATGATTACAAGATCGCCCAGGCGATGCCTAGACGCTTCCGGCGCACAAGCCTTTGAGGGCATGCTGGCCGGGGATGCGAGTTGTAGGCGGTGGCACGCTGCTACCGTTGCGTTCTTGTTACGCCTGGTAGTCGTGCCATCGCCGCACGGCGAAGCAGATGGGCAGATAGAATATGTATCTCCCGAACAACGTGTAAGAAACGCTCTCCCTTTGGCATGAAAAGGTGTTGGACGATGCCAGGCTATATGTCCATCGCAGTCCATTGCTAGGCGCCCTTCGTGATATTCATACATTGTACGATACAGTGAAGGCGTCGTGGACTGAAAGGGAGGCGGCATATCTCTCGGTTAGATCCGCACTAGCGCGTGCGCGACGCGAAACCTGCAGTTACAATTTTGCGTCGAGTCCCCAAACTCTCCCTTCTTCTTCCTCGGGGTACGTGCAACTCATATCCCGCTGTTGTGCTTCCAACTGACATCTCCACCCAGAACACCCACGCCATGAACGGAACAACGACCAACGGCGAGAAGCACGCTGAAGCGGCCCCCGTGAAGAACGAGTCGACCAGTATGACCAACGGCAACGTAGCAGACGACCAACTCGGCTTCGCAGATGGCGACGCGGCAGACCCTTCCAAAGCCCTCGAGATACTGAAAGGATACAATGCGAAAGACGGCATCTCCGTGCACGAGCTCATGGACGAGGCCAAGATGGGCGGTCTGACCTACAACGACTTCCTCCTCCTACCGGGGCACATCGGCTTCCCAGCCTCCGTGGTCGACCTCACTTCGAAGCTGACGAAGAAAATCACCCTCAAGACGCCCTTCACCTCGAGTCCCATGGACACCGTCACCGAGCACAACATGGCCATCCACATGGCGCTGCTGGGCGGGGTGGGGGTGGTGCACCACAACTGCAGCGTAGAGGAGCAGGCGGAGATGATCCGGAAGGTGAAGAGGTTCGAGAACGGCTTCATCACCGATCCCATCGTCATCTCGCCCAAGACGACCGTGGCGGAGGTCCGGGTGCTGAAGGAGCGGTGGGGATTCGGCGGCTTCCCGGTGACCGGTAGGTTTGGACCGTATTTCTTCTCCTCGGACCACGAGCTTTTCATGATGCTACAATCTTATTAACTTTCGTTCTACCGCAAGCGATCGGCCAATGTGCCGATAGCAAAGTGGAAAATTCCACCAACTCTGACATACACGCTCTTCCACAGTCTTACATGTAGTTCATGCTAGGAATATGGCTGATTTCAATTAGAGGACGGCGGGCTCCGTAGCAAGCTCATCGGCATCGTCACACCCCGAGACACCCAATTTCACTCCAACTCCGAATCGCCCGTCACCGAAGTCATGTCCACCGATCTCGTCACCGCCCGGGAAGGCGTTAGTCTACCCGAAGCCAACGACATCCTCAGCAAGTCCAAGAAGGGCAAGCTCCTCATCGTCGACGCACAAGGGAACCTTGTCTCCTTACTCAGCCGAAGCGATCTGATGAAGAACTTACACTACCCGCTCGCCTCAAAAGTTCCCGGCACCAAACAATTACTCTCTGCTGCCGCGATCGGCACGAGAGAGAATGACAGGGACCGGCTGCGGGAGCTTGTTGAAGCTGGCTTGGATATCGTAGTACTTGACAGCAGTCAAGGAAACAGCATCTACCAGCTCGAGATGATCCGATGGATCAAGCGGACGTTCCCAGACTTGGAAGTCATCGGTGGCAACGTCGTGACACGTGACCAAGCAGCCTCACTCATCGCGGCCGGTGTTGATGGGCTGCGGATAGGCATGGGCGCTGGCTCAGCATGCATCACCCAAGAAGTCATGGCCGTCGGCCGACCACAGGCAACGGCCGTCTTCAAAGTCTGCGAGTTCGCCGCCCGCTTCGGCGTGCCCTGCATAGCCGACGGCGGCATCCAAAACGTCGGCCACATCGTCAAAGCCATCGCGCTCGGCGCCAGTACAGTCATGATGGGCGGTCTCCTCGCCGCCACCACCGAATCCCCCGGCGCATACGTAGTCGGAGGCGACGGCCAGCTCCGCAAGACCTACCGCGGCATGGGCTCTATCGATGCCATGGAAGACCGCAAAGCCTCCGGCACCACCTCCGGCACCGGCAGCAAAGCGGCCAACAACGCCCAAAATGCCGGAACCGCGCGCTACTTCAGCGAAGGCGACAAACTCCTCGTCGCGCAGGGCGTCAGCGGGTCCGTACTGGATCGGGGGAGTATCACGAAATTCGTGCCGTATCTGATGGCGGGCGTGCAGCACAGTCTGCAGGATATTGGGATCCAGAGTGTGCAGGGCTTGCAGAGGGGGGTGAAGGGCGGGGAGGTGAGGTTTGAATTCCGGACCGCGAGTGCGCAGGCGGAGGGCGGGATTCAGGGGATGGTTGGGGTGGAGAAGAAGTTGTATGCGTAGAGTTTTCTGCCCTGCAGTATTATGGCTGATAATGGATAATGCTGTTATGAACGGTTGAAGTGTGCCTCTTCGATGGTCTGGGCACCTTTTGGTGAGGTGTGATGATAGTCGGAAGAAAGCCATCCCCATGGCTTCCTGCTCTCGGCAACATGCCTACATAGCGCCGACAGAATTTGGGGACACTAGTTACGATTGCGAGGCTGCCACAGAATTGGATTGAGTGGAGAGCCTCATCGTCTACGAATATTACGATGTTCAAGTCTGTCGATGTCTGGGGGGAGAGACGGCAGGTCTGGCTTGGGCCGTGACTCTATTCACCCTGCACGCTGGATCTGCATAGGAAGGTGAGATGATGCCAAGACCGTAAATGAGACGGGCGGCGGGTGCCTTCTCCTTTCGAAAAGTACCCACATTCACGTGTCAGATGTAACGACGAGAGCACTGGGTTCATAAGAAGTCAATATCTTCCTCATGATCCACTCTACCCTCTACGCCGTGACCGTCACCATTCTCATCCCAATCCCCATTCTCATTCACGCTACCATCCTCGTGCATCTCCTCCTCCGCCACCTCACCCTCATCCAAATCCTCAATAGGCCACGTACATATCACCGCCACGCCTCCCAGACTCTCCAGCCTCCTCCCGCTCTCGTGCATACTACTCAGTACCCTCACCTCCCCGCCTTGCTCCTTCACCTCATCAACTAGCTTTACCCACCGATTCCTCACTTTGATCTCCTGACTCCGGAATAACCCGTTACTTATCAGCAGCACACCCCCTCCCTTCCCCACCGCGCCTTGCTCAACGGCTTTCTCGCTTTCTCGGGGACCGTACCAGGCGCGGTTGTCTTCCTTTCGGATGAGGGTGAAGAAGTTATCCACTAGCTGGGTTTCGCGGGCGAATTTAGTGTCGCTAAGTTTGGCTGTTACGGCAGGAGAGGAGAGGACTTCGTTTAGGCTGTGTAGGTGCCCTGACGCGGATTGCGCGACTGTGATCTTGGGAAGGAGGTTGTTGAGCTGTTTGTTCGCGCCTGAGGCTGCTTGGGCTTTTATGAAGGACTGAAATTGCGTTGCTGTGTAGGCTGGACTGGCTATGAGTAAAGGTTTTGGGTTCGCAAGGTCGAGTTGCCGGAGTAGCGAATCGAATGTCGTTTGGAAGAATTTCTGCATTTGCTTCTCGTGGTCTGTAGAGCCTGCGCGTTTCCGTGGGAGATTGTATTCGATCTTCTGCCGTAGTATCGTCTGGTGATCTGTCACGAGGCAGATGTTCGCCAGACCCTCCTTCATTATGACCGCCCATAACTGCGCCTTGGCTTCCTGGTTCACAGCCTCTTTCAGCGTATCCAATGCCACACTATCCCATCCTTCCGATTTCTCGAGCGTGAAGTTACGCTGTAGCTCCAGGTCAAGCGTGTGGTAGCTGCCGAGCTTGACATGCTTATTCTCTTCCGCTACCCGACCAGAGACGTGCAGCTGTGACGCTTGCGGGTCGAAGTCGAGTTTGGTGACGCGGATGGTGAGGGTGGTGTGCACGCGCTCGTTGGAGCGGCTGCCGGAGCCGGACTCGTTAATGACTTTGCGGATCGCGGAGGCGCGGAGGAGGTCGTTGGAGCGGATGAGGTTGTAGGCGTGCCACATGTCTTCTGGCTCTTCGGGTAAGAGGACTGCGCTGCCCTCGCCCGTCTTCCGCTCGATGTTCTGCTTAATGAGACGCATTTTTGCTGCCTCTGTCTAATCGTTGCGTCGAGGAGTGGACTTTGAGGCTGGAGAAGCGGCGCTCTGCGCCAGCCCTTTCGTAGTAGCAACGTTTGTACTGTGCAGGAGAATGTTTCGACACCGAAAGCACATGCACGAGCACGGGCCAAATTATTGATGATGTAATACGATCGCATGTGAATGTTCATTTATCGTGACAGCGCACGTTCTCCGTCGAAACACTCCTCAAAACTATGCAAACGGCCTCACGAAGACTCAACCTTCTCAGTACCCAACTGCCATTCCTTCATAGACGCCCATTCTCATCGTCACGATTCGCCATGGCTCTCAACCTCAACTCGACGCTCAAGATGCCCTCGGGCTACGAGATCCCCATGCTGGGTTATGGTAGGTGATGCCTGGAAGTTCGTACTACTACGGCGTTGGATATGCTCGGCAGCATACAAAGGATGCCCGCAGGAGTAGTGGCATTGCGGTAGAATATCAAGCACATGAATCGACACCCTGCTTTAATCTTCTCGCCGACGGAAATCACATCCGTTCCCGTCATGAATCCAAGTAGTACGGCACTAACACACCTTCCCCAGGCGTCTATCAAACCCCAGAGGACGTCGCAGAAGACGTGACCCACCACGCCATTGCCTCCGGCTACCGCCACGTCGACTCCGCCACCGTTTATCGCAACGAAGCCCCGTCCGCCACGGGCATGCTGAAAGCCGGTATCCCCCGCGAGTAAGTCAAATCGACCGGGGCCAAGGCCAAGTTCGATCTACGTCTGGATACTAGGTAGCTAAACACTGTCTTAGGCAACTCTTCTACACCTCCAAAGTCCCACCCCGCAGCATCAACTACCAAGACGCCAAAGCCTGCGTAGAGGAGAGTCTCAAGAAGACCGGGCTCAAGTATATCGACCTTTATTTACTGCATGCCCCTTACGGCGGCAAAGAGGGCAGATTGGGAGCGTGGCGGGCGCTGGTGGAGGCTGTGGATGAGGGGAAGGTGAGGAGTATTGGGGTGAGCAATTACGGGGTGCCGCATTTGGAGGAGCTGGAGGAGTGGCAGAAGGTATGCTTAACTCATCAACGGTTTATTGAAGTGATGTGGCTAACGGGTTATTGCTCAGCAACAATCCAAAGGCAAAGCAGGCGTCCTCTCCGTCAACCAAGTGGAGCTTCACCCTTGGCTGGCGCGTCCGCACATCGTCTCCTGGTGCCAACAGCGCGGTATCGTGCTTGAAGCATACTCGCCCTTGGTCCGCAGCACCCGTATGGAAGACCCGGTGCTCGTACCTATCATGAAGAAGCATGGCAAGACTGGGGCGCAAGTGTTGCTGAGATGGGGTCTGCAGAAGGGGTTTGTGATTCTGCCGAAGAGTGTTACGCATTCGAGGATTGAGGTACGATTAGTTCTTGTGATACGAGAGGACTGCTGGAGACACTTGCTGACCGCGCCGCCATGAATTCTTAGGAGAATGCAAAGTTGTACGATTTCGAGCTGGATGCGGAGGACATGAAGAAGTTGGAGACGGGGGCGTATGAGCCTTGTGCCTGGTACGTACCTATCATGGTCTCCAAATATGTTGCACATAGGCTGAACAAATGCAATTCAAGGGACCCTACGAAAGCTCCACTGAGTGATTAGCAGCATGACTTGCCATAACAAAGCCGAGCCATCTGCTAATGCCGGGCCAGGTGGTCCTATGGCCTTCCAGTTCGTATACGGGCATGCGCTGAGTTATCTACATCGGTACGGTATACTCGGGCGTGGCTGAGAGAGCCAAGACGGGGAAGCAGTCGGCATCGGAAGGTGCACAACAGAATGAACATGCTCCACTCTCAGAGGGCGACTCTCGCGTTCGAAGCCACCCTTGTAGGTCCATTTGCTTAGGTGGAGGTCGCTCTCATGCCTGCGCATGCTCTCGTCTCCGCGAAGAGGTTTGAGTGCACCGTAGTGGCTGCCAGTGGAGTGTGTGGTCTTCAGGCGTTCAAAGACAGAATTGCTCGCCGCAGCTGCGAGAGCGAGGTGGTGTTGTAGCAGCGGCGTCGATTCGGTATCACCCATCCAACGGCAATCCCAAGAGTCAGCGGCGTCGAAGCTGGCCTTCCATTTCTCCAGCGTCACATCAGCAGGCGACAGCCGGCGGTCACCGGCCCAGTGATGAGCATGCTGACTCGGGATGATCATGTCACATGGAGGTGCCCTCCGCCTTCCCGCTGGCTCGCGCGTCAAGCGTGTGACCGGCGAAAGCACGCTTGACGACATCGCGAAGCTGCAGGGCTTTGCCGTCCCGCCGGCGTATCGCCGAATGCGCGCGGTGATTGGATGGAGAGAGTGTTGTTGCGTGCAAGCTACATCGGAAAGAGACTTTGGATTTTAGCTTCGCCGATCCGTAGCTTGGCTTTGCGGGGCCGGGTGTGGAGAAACCAGATCTTGGGAAAACCGGCAAGACCACAAAGGGAAGGGTGAAAGGACGACACACACATCCGCAGGGGCGGATGAGAGCCAGCAGCAGTTTTTGCAACGCTCGCCATCTCTTCTCCTGTGCGGTGAAGACCAGAAATGAACGGAGATGCGCAGCCGAAGCTCAGCCGGCGGCGGGAAGGATGACGTCGGGCTATCACGCGACGCCAACGCGACTTCAGCCGGGGAGCAGCGCAGCGCAGTCGCAGCGCACCCACATCGAAAGCCGACGGGTGTATCATTATTCCCTCTCGCCGGACACGGCGACCAGCCCCAGCCCAGCTGACCTTCGAGGGTCACGGACAGCAATCCGACGGCCAGCGACGAGTGCGCAGTCGGGCGCCATCTGCGCCATAGCATCCCCGCCACCAATCCTGCGCGATTCGTGCCTGAGCGAACGCATACCCTGCGTCTTGGGAGCTGCTCAGAGCTGTCTCCCACACGAGCTGTCTCCCACACGAGCTGTCTCCCACACGACGTAACCGCTCGCCTGACATGAGTTTTCCGCTCGTTCATCAGCCAAGGCGAGCGAAAGGATCGTCACCATACAGTACCGCTCCTGCTACGCCGACTGTTCTCCTGCCAGCCCACGGTCATCCCTCACCGTCGTCGCTCTCCAACGCGGGGGCCAGGGTCCACCCGTCTGCTGTAGTGCCTCCAGTGGACTCTTCGCTCTGACCAAATGGCGTAGTGATGAGCGGTATGCCGTGCTGTCTGGCAGTGGAGCATCATGATCAGCGGTCATGAGGAGGAAGCAGCACGAGCGGTGGCATCCCGTGCTGCTTCGTACAATAAAGATGGTGCGTCGCTCCTTCGTCCACGGTCTTGGATTCTACCATCTGGCTCCAAACATACCAATCTTGACCATCATCTTATCGTCCGTGAATGGCCTCGTGTGCAGACACATCATTACAAGCTCTTTTCCATTCCAGATCCAAAAGACTACACCGGTAGCACACGAACTCCAAAATGGTCTTCTCACACTTTTCGAGCACTGCGGTAGCAGCAGTAGCTCTCCTAGCAAGCTTCGGCGATGCCCTACCCGCGGGCATCATGTCCAAGTTCAAGCGAGACGACAGTCTCAAGTTCTCCTTCGGCAGCGAGAAGGTCCGCGGTGTCAACCTGGGCGGCTGGTTCGTCCTCGAGCCGTGGATCACTCCCAGCATCTTCGAGGCAACACCGGGCAATGTCGTGGATGGTAAGCAGAGGCGGTCTTTGAGCAGCAAGTCCAGGCTGACCGGGTGACAGAGTACACCTTCTGCGCCACTCTTGGAAGCGCCGAAGCATCCAAGCGCCTCCAGTCCCACTGGAGCAGCTGGATCACCGAGGGTGACTTTGCCGAGATGAAAGGTTACGGCATCAACATGGTCCGGGTGCCCATCGGGTACTGGTCTGTAAGTCCCATCAACGGCGAGCCGTACGTGCAGGGCGCATACGACTGGCTCGGGAAGTCCCTCGATTGGGCGAACAGCCAGGGCATCAAGGTCATGATTGATCTCCATGGTGCTCCGGGCTCCCAGAACGGCTTCGACAATAGCGGCCGCAAGGGCAGCATCGACTGGACCCAAGGCAATACCGTCTCCCAGACCCACACGGCGTTGAACAAGATCAGAGATGATCATGCCTCGCACCCAGCTGTGGCTGCTATCGAGCTCGTTAATGAGCCCATGGGTCCGAGTCTCGACATGGACACCGTCCGCCAGGTAAGTCCTCGTCCTGCTTGCCCACAAGGCTTTCGTGTGCTAACAACATCCTCCCAGTTCTACATGGACGGCTGGGGCGCCCTGAAGGGCTCGGGGGTGGCCATCACCTTCCACGACGCCTTCGAGGGCGTGAACTCCTGGAACAACTGGGGCTCCGGCATGTGGAACCTGCTGCTCGACACCCACCACTACGAGGTCTTCGACTCCGGCAGCCTGCAGATGGGTATCTCCGAGCATGTGTCCACGGCGTGTGGGTTCGGGAGTTCCATGGCCACGAACAACAAGTGGACCATTGCTGGCGAATGGTCGGGCGCGATGACTGTTCGTATACCCTCTCGGTAAGAAATACCAGTGAAGTCGTCGCTGACTTTCCCGTCACAGGACTGCGCCCAATGGCTCAACGGCCGCGGCGTCGGCGCCCGCTTCGACGGCACCTACAACGTCAACGGCCAGGGCTCTTCGTACATTGGCTCCTGCGATGGGAAGTACTCGGGCTCCGTGTCCGGGCTCGGGGACGCCGACTACCAGAACATCAAGACCTTCATCAGCGCGCAGATCTCGGCGTTTGAGAAGGCGGATGGGTGGATCTTTTGGTGCTGGAAGAATGAGGCGGCGCCCGAGTGGCACTTTAAGGTAGGCTGCAGAGTCTGCTGTCGAGAGAGTATACCGTCGCTGACGTCTCCGTAGGACTTGGTGGCCGGAGGACTGGTGCCTCAGCCCTTGTCATCGGCTGGTGGATGCTAGATGGTTCCAAAAGTAAGCTGCCCTCAATCACATCTGCGCCAACTCACCTGTGCTAACCCTTCCCTCAGTCACAGCCGCCCGCACCCATTCTCATATGGACAAAACATGCCGGCCGCCTGTATATACCCCCCCACGAGCGCTTGACGAAATGATGAGAACACGAGCAAGCGCTGTAACACTACAGTCGCTCCAGATGATGATGATGATGATAATGGTGTTTGCATATACCCGATACCCTCGCTACCAATATGAGCGAAAAGCGTTGAGCATATTTGCTGGGCTTGGATATGTTTTTGATGATGTTGTCCTTTTGGCGAAGCGAAGGTGTTGAAGGGGTAGCGAGCGAAGCATTGATGTATATATCTTTCCTCGACAACTCTGTACCAGTATCCTGCTGCGAAGACGTGTTTTCCGACCACAGTGCTTGCAATGATGACTTGAAGAGAGGAGAGGTCAATATATGCTTACACTCGCATGTACAGGTACCTCAACAAGATCCGTCTCATGTGTGTGGGTGTAACATGGGGGGCATTGGCGTTGTGGGCAACGTCACGGCCTTGTACAGTCAGCGAGTGGATCGACCAACTGCATCTCTCTCTTCTATATGTTGCTCTAACTACCGCCCTGTCGTTTCTGATTATTATTTCTCGACTTCACCATGTTCTCGCAAAGAAGGAGGTCGTTCTGCGGAGGGCGGCACAGCGGTGGTACACCAGCGGCTCCTACCGAAATTGCCCCTTTCGATCCCGAAGGAGCGCTCTCATCTCCCTCTCAAACTCTACATATCAACCGACTGGTCGCTTGCTGGGCGAACGCCCCCTAACGTGACCAGAAACAGTCTGGCGTCGAGTTCATCATCTGTCCTGCTGTTCATACCAGTCTATAAGCAGACAAGTGATGCCCCCGAGCACCGCCTTTAGACGCTGGAATACGAGATGCGGACAGGCCGGACCCCCTGGCTCTGAGCGTTTGTATACGCTCCCTACTTCACCGCACCTCTTCCCTTTCTCTTTCCACTTCACCACCGTCGTCGCCGTACACCCACCCAGAAGACCTTCGTCTTCAGCCACTCATTCAACAGCGCCTTCTAACCATAGTCCTTCGTTCATACCACGACAGTCACTCCTTCGACGCCCCGTAATCCTTAATCAATAACCGACCAAACCCACCCAAACGATACCAAACCAAACAAGATGTCTTCCAGCCAGCGCGACTTCTCGCTCTTCAGCCTCTTCACCGCCGGCCTCGCCTGCCTCGTTCCCTTCGCAAACGCCTACACCAAGCCCGTCGGCGCCGAGCCGAAGGGCAACCCGATCTACCAGCCGGGACTTAACAGCATTGTCCCTGTCGGAGAGGGCTTCACGGTCGTGAGTTTGCGGAGGACATAGCTGGGTTTGCCTCATGCGTTTATGTTGGCTGACTTACTGGCCTAGACGTGGGGCCCTACCAACACCACCGCGGATACTGTGACGCTTGTCCTCCTCAAGGGCCCGTCGGCCAACGCTGTGCCGCAATACGCGCTGGTGGAGAAAATCCCGAACAACGGCTCGTGGGTGTGGACGCCGTCGACCGATCTGGCCCCGGGCGACACTGGTTACGGCATCCAGCTGATTGACGACGCGACTGGAGAATACCAATACTCGACTCAGTTCGGCATCTCGAACCCCAACTACAAGCCTTCCACGTCTTCTTCTGCGTCGTCGACCGCCTCCGCCTCCGCTAGCAAGTCATCCTCCGCGACCGAGTACGCTTCTACCACCAAGTCATCCTCGTCTACGAAGTCCGCAACGGGTATCGCCACCGTCTCCGAAACCGTCACCGCCAACGGCACAGCAACAGCCAGCATCCACTACACCACCGAGGTCGTCAGCAAATTCACCACCTACTGCCCTTCCGCCACCTCCCTGACCCTCGGCAACCACACGTACACCATCTCCACGGCCACCACCCTGACCGTCACCGACTGCCCGTGCACAATCACCAAGCCGGTCACCACCGCGACGGCTGGTCCGATCACTACCAGCGCTGTCGTCGTAGCCTCCACCGGCCATCTGCCAGTCAACAGCTCGATGGTCTACCCGACTGGCTCCATGACCATCCCGTCCTCGCTCATGGCCTCAGCGAGCGCAACGAGCGGCGCGGCAAATGCGACGGGGTCAAGCACGGCGCCTATCCAGACTGGTGCTGCGTCGGGGATGGCGACGAGCTTTGTGGGTCTTGTGGTGGCGGCGGGTGTGGCGGTATTTGCGTTGTAGAGTGGAGAGACTAGGATCTCAGAATGTACGGGAAATATATCAGGTGCAAATACGTGCTTCGCACACGGCCTTGAGTTGCATCTAATGTACGAACAATCTAATAGCGTCAAAGTGAGAGAGTCTTGTAACCACACTCCATCGCCGTGGCTGCCTCGATTTAGCGTTTTCGTTTTCTCCTCTTGCTGCCCAGTGTCCGCGTACAGTCTCATCTGCGGCTGTTCGGTGTAGCGTTGGCTGGCCGGGCACTGGACCCCTGTGAGTATTGCTGGAGCACGTGCTGGGAAGTTCCTTTGCAACTTCCCTTCGTATTCCCTGATAGCGAAATGACGTCTGAGGATTGATTGGAATTGATTGGAATTGATGGACTTGCGGGAGCTGCCGGGTGTTTCGCTGTACAGTGCAGAGGTAAGAGACCTCGAAGGACAACTTCTGGCGACATCACCTTCACATCCATACAAACACCAATGCTTGCAAGATCAGTCTCTCGTACCAGTGCCTTAACGTCGAGTCGTCTCACGCTCACAGTCCCCCTTACCTCCTTCTCAAAATTTGCCAAGCTCAACACACCGTCCCGCACTCACCAAGCACGCACAATGGCGGATATGAAAGTCATCTACTCCAAGAAGAGTGCTCCCCGTACGTCGCCACATCAATGAAGCCGGCGCCGGTAGATACACAGGCTGACAGGATACCCTAGCTGTCGGCCCATACGTAAGTGTCCCTCTTGTTTGCCTACGCTACATGCATTCGCCAAGTGCCTCGAAGCCAGGCAACGTCACACACACCCGGCAGATCTCGATTTATTGTCAGCATGCTCACGCTCAACCACAGTCCCAAGCCATCAAAGCTGGCCCGCACATCTTTGTCTCCGGCCAGATCCCCGCTGATGGCGAGGGTAAGCTCACCGAGGGATCCATTGCCGATAAGACGAAGGCTTGCTGCGAGGGCTTGAAGAATATCCTTGAGGAGGCTGGGAGCTCGATCGCGAAGACAGTAAAGGTATGTTGTTCGTCGTCGTCTTCCTATTGCATCCATGAAGCCCCTTGGGCTGCTGGTCATCTCACTCGAAGTCATGGCCTATCCGCCAGCTGGCAAGGGAGTAGAGGGTTGACAGTGTCCAGGTCACAGTCTTCCTGACAACTATGGACAATTTCGTCGAAATGAACGGTATCTACGAGCAGTACTTCACGCACAAGCCCGCGCGCTCGTGTGTGGCGGTCAAGGAGCTGCCGAAAGGCGTTCCGGTCGAGATCGAGGCGATCGCTTTGAGCGAGTAGTGAGAATGGAGCGGAGCGGAGATGCTGCTGGACGCCTGAATTGCTCAGTCGAGTGGCGGAACCGTTCGAGGATGATAGTGCAGTATATCCTGCAGAAGTAGCAGGTCGGCCGAGTGGTATGGTTTAGCTGCCTAACGTATGTACATGAAGTGGAACTGATCGAGGAGGCATTGCAAGCCACCATCGGCCAAGCGCGGCGCTCTGCCAAACATTCTATCTTTCAAATGCTTCCCTCCTCTTTCTCAACAGACGCTGATGCACTCCGCCGGAACCCGCAATACGATGCCGGGTTGAATGAAAACTTTCTTCGTGTATACCTCCGCCATGAGAATGTCCACCAACCAAACACACGACATGCAGAAGCCGCCGTACATATATGTATCCGCCAATCAGACCCGCTTGAACGCAATGAATACATGTAGCGAGCGGAAGTGGGTATCACAGAACCAAGGAATCAAAGTAATCCTCTTCAATAGCAAAGTTGCCCTCCGGAGTCGCTGCCATATAGTCATTGAATCGGCATGAACGCAAAATGCATCGGAGCGTCGACCGGGCTCGAAAACTGGGTACTCGAGACGCCCGGCGTGACACCCGTCGTCGTCGTCGTCATCGGTTGAGCCATGGCCATGGTCTCCATTTCCTGCCATTTCCGCGCGCAGTGTCGTGCCGGCCAGCGTTCGGTAACCCCGAAGTCGACCATCTACGGCACAAAGTCAGTCTCACAGCCATACGCAGAAACAAATTCGATTCGCACTCGGCCTACCTTCGCGGAGATAATCTCCCATCGATATTTGTCCCAGTACTCATGCGCCAGCCGCAACGCACTCACGTCCTGCTCCTCCCAGATCCGGTACTTCTCCCGCAACCGCTTATACCGCATCTGCAGCGCCGCGACCTGGAAGTTCTTGCCCTTGTCGGTGTGGAAGCGGGTCGCGATGTCCTTCCAGGGTAGGTTCTCGTCCTCCTTGAGCTGCACCAGGAAGCGGTCGTCTTCGGTCATGTCTGCGGAGGCGATCGAGGCAGTGCGTTTCCGGCGTTTGGAAGAACTGCCAGGTTCTGTGCGCTCGTCATCGTCTCGCTGGCGCTTGCCTTGGACGATGCTGGTTGGGTTGGGAGCGATGTTCGTGTATGATCTCCGTGGTTGCGGGTGCCTAATCTCTGGTGGACTTGCAGTCGACTTGGCGTATTGCTCATCGATCGGGTACTGGAACATGGTGGGAGGGAATGTGGAGGTCACTGGCGGAGTCGGCTGGCCTGCTGTGCTCGTGTACTGGATGCCCAGTCCGGACGAAGTTGTGGGCCATGTCAGATTGTCTGCGCTGGGACCGAAGGTGCTCGGGCTGCTCCGTGGCCGGGTGGGGTCCTTGAAGTGCGGTGGGAATGCTTGATGTTGGGTGTACTGGGGGTGAGCATGCTGTTGCTGCAGCGAATAGGCGGAAGCAGAAATGTCCGGCACAGAAGCCCTGGCGTATGCCGGCCATGCTTGACTCTCAACCGTTGACGATGGGAACGGTGTTGCGTAAGGATCGTGGTAGCCATACTGCGAACCATCAGCCTCACTCTCGACTTTGATAGACATATGAGAAGCCGTCGATATAACGATTGGCAAGTTCCCTCCAGGTGGCAGACGTACTGAACTTGGAGCGTACCATTCATTGCTGACTAGGCCAGCCGTAACATCCCCACACATCTGCTGGGGGTCGATCGTCCCGGGCAGTGAGGTGTAGGCCTGATGACCGGACGACATGGTAAAGGAAAGTAGTGTTGTTGGAACCAACAGCTCATGGACGGGACGGCCGGGGAGGATGACTCTGGGTGTTGTAGATCTGGGTGTTGCTCGGTGATGGCTTGCGACAAGCCTCTGGGCGATGAGTCCATCTGACGATAGCAGGCCATGTTGGTGTCTATGTAGGATCAACGCAAGCAATGACTAGCCGGGCGAAGGCTTGGGTGCTTCCAACGATAGACGTTTAGGCAAGAGAGAGCGCGGACCACCTGTGAGGCTTGTACCAAGCACTCCAGCGCTAGGCTTATTTTTGAGACGGAGCCCGTTCTTTCTGATTGCCGGGCACGTCCGTGAGATTGCGCCGCATGGGCCGCTAAGCTATTGCGTCGACGCAGGGTGAATATCGGGCAAGCGTGGTCTGCCACGAGGTCCAGCAGGTCAAGAGAGAGCGTAAAGAGCGGCTGCGGCTAGTCATGCACAGTAGCCGCCCATGGCTGCTATTCTCCGGTCTGGCTCGCGCGAGAAGCAGCTGCAATTAGCAGCTACAGCTACTTCGTCATGCACAAACGGTGCACTACCCCACGTTCGGCCCATGGTGTGGCGCATGTCTGAGATTGCCGGCGGAACGAACCATGCCGTCTGACAGAGCTGACGTTCTTGATGACTACTCACGGTTCGACGTTCCTCCTGTACTGTACAGCTTCCTAGGCAACGCAGACCGTCTGACCGGTGCCTTGAGGCTCTGCGGGCATCTTCTGATCGAGGTACGCCATATTGAAGGGGGCACTGCCGAACTCTCTGGACCTGCTCGCGATCCAGCGAGTGGATGCAGCGGGCCCAGGGGAAATGAAGGCTTCTTGCACTGCCATTGCAGCGTGAGGCTCAGCGAGAGCGCTGCTATGGAGGCTATGATGAGATTGTCCGCCGTGCCCGCGCAGGAATACAGAGATGGTGAAACCGCCAGATCGACTGGGCATGAAGAAGCGTGCAGGTGGTGTTGAAGTGGGCAAGCGGGAGGATTCGAGCCGCAGCCATATCTCCCGTCCTGTGCTATTTCTGGCCCAGGCTCAGATTGGATTTACTCACTTTTGCGTCCTTGTAGGGTACAGAGGGCCGCATAAAGCTCCATAAATAGCTGTATGCGGCAGTCGCGAAGCGCCTTTGACAGCTAATACAGCTACTTTGGAAGTCGATACCATGTTTCATGTCTAGGTGGAAGACTGAGTCGTGTCGTGCGGAAGGAGGATGGAATACGGCCTCTCTGCCAAATTAGCACGTCAACCTTTGAGGGTTGAATACAGCAGTAGCGATCCTTCGAGACCCCAGGAATCATGAATGATTTGAACGGGGATACTGTCTCCGACCAGGCAAACAACATGGTCAGCGTACAGCTACTCAACCACCAGCTCTGATCGCCAACGACTTGCCGTCCACGAGCTGTTGGCTTGCTCCCGGGAGAAAGGCTATCAACGACTTCGTTTGGCTATTAACCTCGCGCCCAGTCGCAAGTACTTCCTGCTTGTTGGCAGAGATGGCGGATCGTGCTCCCACAGTCATCAGGGCTTGCTTTGCTCGATCCACTCATACTTTTTTCCAAGCAAGTTGTGCGCTCGCAAATCACCACTCCGCGCATGGCCCTCGAACCTCTCAGCACGCGCACTCCTCGCGCAAAGCTCACCCAGCCGACCGCTCGCTTGGTCATCCGTGACCTCCTGATACGTACAGGTCTTGAGATATTTCCCAACCCACAGACCTCCGGTATACTTGGCAGCCCCACGCGTGGGGAGGACGTGGTTGGTGCCGATACATTTATCGCCGTATGAGACACAGGTGTTTGCGCCTAGGAAGATCGAGCCATAGTTCTTCATCGCATTGAGTGCTTCGCGGGGACGTTCGGTCAGGATTTGGACATGCTCTGAGGCGTACTGGTCGGCTAGCTTGTACGCTTCCTCCAGATCGCGGACGATGATGACTTCGCCAAAGTTCTTCCAGCTGGTGCCTGCTAACTCGCGAGTAGGTAAGATTGGCAACAGCTTTTCGATGTGCTCTATTGTCTCCCTGCCGACTTTCTCCGAGTTTGTGATGAGAACAGCAGGCGTATCCGGGCCTACATAATGATGGATTGTAAGATTAGCAACTCCTTTATCAAAACCTACACCCGTCGGTACACGTACCATGCTCGGCTTGGCTGAGAAGGTCAACCGCGCACATGTACGGGTCTGCCTTCTCGTCCGCCACAATCAGGACCTCCGTCGGACCGGCGAGCAGATCGATGCCTATATTGCCGAATAGCTGCTTCTTCGCTTCCGCCACAAATGCATTCCCGGGCCCGGCGATGAAATCGCAAACATCTATACTCTCCGTGCCAAGTGCCATAGCAGCGACCGCTTGTACACCGCCGAGGAGGTAGATGTGGTCCGCGCCCGCGAGATGCATGGCTGCAACAGTATTCGCGGGAATCTCTCCAGCTATCGGCGGCGTGCATGCAACAACGTTTGGCACACCCGCGACTTTGGCTGTCAATATCGTCATATGTGCGCTAGCAAGTAGCGGGTATCGTCCACCGGGTATGTAGGCGCCGACACTGGCGATTGGGATGTTCTTCTGGCCAAGATGCACACCAGGTGACATTTCGATCTCGAAGTCCTGCGTATCATCATCATATCAGAAACGTTCCTGACACCGTCGACAAGTTTCTTCGAAGGCCAGTATGACACATTGAGCCCCAGTACGGCAAACCTTCTACACGCACGATCCCCGTTACGAGAGCAGAGACTTACCTGTAAATGATCCTTCTGAGCCTGCGCGAACTTGCGGACATTCTGCTGCACTTCCTTGATATCGCTAATGATCTGCGGGTCGACCTGCGATATGATCTCGTCCACCCTCTCTCGCGAAAGCTTGAAGCCGGCCTTGGGGTCCCATTTGTCGAACTGCTGGCTGTACTTCTTCACCGCTGCATCGCCGTTCTGGCGGATGTCGTCAATGACACCCTTGACGATGGAGGCGACATCTGCTTTCGGGCCGAAGTCCGGTGTGACCGACGGCTTGCTTTTGAGGTACTTTGGGAAATCAGACGGTGTCGCCAGTCCTCGAGTAAGCCAGCGCTGGCATGGCGCTTGTTCCCAGGTCCTTTGGAAGGAGACGTGCGATGTTCTTCCTCGTAATGACAAGGCAGCTCGGCTCGAGAGCCGGCATGCTCGATGGCCGTTCATGTCCTTTTCAAGTTGTTTGGAGGAAGAACTAGGCGCTTTCCCGCACAGCACAGATCCAGATGTGTACGAACAAACTCCTCAAGCAGACTGCGGATAGGGGAAATGCACGCGAGTGTTGCAAGGTCATGGCATTGATGTCAAGGGAAGTGTTTGCGGGGAAAGACGTCCAGACAGAAGCTCGGCAGAATAGTTCATGCCTCAGGCCTGTCTTTCTGCTCGAAATACATTATGCTTGTGCTCGAGATTGAATGTAAGGACGACTCTTTTCATGCCTATGGGATCCTGCCAAGTCTGCCGACAGTAGCACATCAGAGCCATAAGACAGAGAACGTCGCACCACTCAGACAAGCCAGGAGTACATGCATCGTGCCATCAACGGGGCTCCTTTGAACCCAGTTTTGCTCACGCTGGCCTGATCAGTGATCTAGTTTTTCAAGTGTCTGCTTGCATATTGTCGTGGTAAGGCACGGCAATGCCATGCGGATCTCTCGCGGCACCGGTCGTGCTGTTCGTCGCCCCTGTCGTGGGCTTGACCGAGACAACGATCTTGATGCAGCTCGTGCGTGCGCCTTTCGCCAGCTTCTCCACGTTCGGCTTGATCTTCCCGTGAACTTCACGAACTCGCCAGCATAATCGAAGCCTTGAACAACGAAGTCATTTCGGCAAGCCTTGCTCAATCGGGTGGCCGATCGTTTGTCTGTGACTTAGAGGTATAGGACGAGTCTCCCGTCGACGGACATGCTCGAGGATGCTTCTCCACCCACGCGAGCCAGAAGGGCCGTGTCCCTTGTTCTGCGCTGCCGTCGAGCGGGTTGCCGAGAACTTTCTAGGGTGACGGGACCGAACGTCGAGTCACACATTTTCGTAATTGCCGTGCCGGGAAGAATTCTGATGGCACGCCTCCCGTCTCTCTGTGCTCATCGAGGCGAGGCTGCCGCTAAGTCGCTGCACTTATGAGATGCCTGCTCCCCCCCGGGAGGTCAAGGGGAGCTTTCGTGAGTGACGGAGCGACCAGTTGACGGAGCTGCAGCCTGCCGTTTTTCCTCGCCTCTCCGCCTTTCCTCGGGTGAACCTTTTGCAACCGAACTTCACCCCGAGCTCACCGGTGGGATGACAGCCACCTCATCTCCGGCCTGTATCACCATCCCCTCCTCACCCTTCCCTGCTTCCTCCTCCACGTCCACGTAGTAGAGGTTGACCGTCAGCGCGCTGGAACTGAGCACTTTCTCCCGGATGCCTGGGTACTTCTTCTCTACTGTATCATAAAGCCGAGAGAGCGGGAGGGGAGCAGAGAGGAAGTCGTGCGATTTGCGCGTGAAAGAGGTGGCGGAGGCGAAGTAGAGGAGGGTGAAGTGGCCGGGCGGGGGTTTGGGGATTGACATGATGGTGTAAAGAGCTACTCCGGGAGGGTCAGCGTGTGCTCCTTGAATACGTAAACCATGTCTAGACGGTAGTAATAGTATAGATCAGATATATGAGTAGGATCCACAGAATTGCGCCGAAGCGTGTTCGGGTAATACATGCTAATGTTTTTTGAACATCATAATGAGGTTTGGGCTAGGGAGAGTGAGATTTTGACGTACCTTCCGCCTCAGTGATTTTTCTGGCGGATTTGTATTGTGAATTGGAGAAGAATAGCTATGGTGGTGGGTTAGCAAGGAAAGGGTATGCGCTCAAAGTGCCAGCGAGACTTCGCTTCCTTGGCGCGGTGTTGGTGTGATAGGCTAGACTCGACACGACGCAGAAGAGCAAAGCCCATCGCCGTCGTCGTCTCTCCCTCGAACCCCGCACACACGGCAACATTTAACAATATCCATGTGAAAGTGGAACGCAAGCGAAGCATATGCAAGGCCAAGGCAGGCACGAAGTCTGATCATCCCGTCCTGGTGAGGTCGGAGGTTGGGTGGGCTTGTCGCCGACATACCGACTGCCCTCCTCAGGCGCGACCTCCTCCTCTCGTCGCCATGAGCGGGCAGATTGACCCTCGCTTGAGCCTGGGCAACTACTCGACCCTGCCACCGCCACCGCCCGCGCACGTCGACCAGAAGCCGCCACCGGCGCCAGCCCATACGGCGCATCCACACGCTCCTCCCTATCCCGGAAGCCGAGCGGACAGCCTGCGGGTGGAGGCCGCATACTCGAATGGACCGCACAACGCGCAGCCATATTACTACGCACCGTCGCATACCCCTACTCCCCAGCCACACCAACATCAGCAACAACAGCAACAACAGCAACAGCCCCCCGGCTTACCCGCTACACCGCACCAGTACCCGGGCGCGCCCAGTATCGGCAGCGCCAGCAACCAGGCCAGCCCCGACCTCACCTACCATAACCCGCCCTCCGACGCACAAGGAGGCAGTCCCGACCAGCAGGATGATGGCGGAGCAGACGGCGCGAATGGCGACGACCCGAAGCGCCCACGCGCGTGTGAAGCATGCCGAGGGTTGAAAGTGCGATGCGATCAAGACCCGGCCCACCCGGAGATCCCGTGCAAGCGATGTGCGAAAGCCGGCCGACCGTGTATCATCACGCAGCCTTCGCGGAAGAGGCAGAAGAAAGCGGATAGTCGGGTCGCCGAGCTGGAGAAGAAGCTCGACGCGCTGACGGCGGCGTTGCATCAGCAGCAGGGCGGGTATGTGCAGGCCGGCGCCGGCGCGCCGATGGCGGAGTTGATATCGGGACGGAATGGCAGCAGTGGGCAGTACAGTCAGGCGTTCGATGAGAGTCCTGTGGACGGCAAGGCAGGAGGTCCGGTCATGCCGGCTCGTAAGCGGCAGCGAATGGATGATGAGGCGCCTGTCTATGATAGCGTCGAGGCGCAGGTCCATGCCCATCTCTCTCGCGCGACCTCGACGTCCGGCAACGCTGAGGATCCCGTGCGAAAGCACTTCACTGAGGTCGAGAACTCATGGGCTCCAACGGAAGACTCCAAGCGCTTCCTCCACCATACCACCCCCGAGGAGTTCATTGCGCGCGTCAATTCCTTCATCAACCCGGAACTAGCAGCCACAATCTTCGACCGCTACGTAACAGTACTCTCACCACATCTACCAGCCGTCGTCTTCCCACCAAATACGACAGCCGAGCAAGTCTTCAAAGACAAACCCATTCTCTACGTCAGCATCCTCTCCGCCGCTTCCTTCGGCACACTCCACCCCGACACCTCCAAAGCTCTCGCCCGCGAAGCCGTGGGCGCGATAGCCGACTGCGTCGTCCGCAATGGCGCTAAATCGTTAGAGCTTATCCAGGCCATGCAAGTCATGGCTCTATGGTACAAACCACCGGAGAAAGCGGAGCAGACGAACTTCTACCAGATCATCCATATGGCTGCCGTGATGGCGCTGGATATAGGATTAGGAAAGCGTTTCAACCCAGCGAAAGCGCGACGAGGCTTCGGCGGGCCGAATGCTCAGCTTGCGCCTGGGCCAGGCAAGACGATGCCGCAGGATAGTGATACGCTGGAGGCGAGGAGGGCGTGGTTGGGGTGTTATTACTTGTGCGCTAGGTGAGTTTACTCCACAATATGGCGATGCGTATTAGCTTGCTGACATTTACAGTGCATCGATGGTCCTGCGCCGACCGAATCTGGTCCGCTGGACGAACTACATGAAAGAGTGCATCGAGGTTTTGGAGTCACATCCGGATGCCTACCCCTCCGACAAGCTCTTCTGCCAGCACGTCAAGATCCAGCATATCTGCGAGGACATCGGCCTGCAGTTCCTGATGGACGACAACACCGCCACCATCTCCATCACCGACCCCAAAGTCACCTACGCACTCAATGTACTCGAGAACCAACTCAAGGATTGGAAAAAACAGGTCCCGGAATCCCTGCAAGGGCCTGGCTTACAGTTCTTCGAGCATGTGACGAGTTTGTATTTGCATGAGATCGCGCTGCACTTCAACCACAACATTGAAGACTTCCGCTTACCCTTTACGGAAGAGAGTCTGAAGAGTGTGAACAATACTTCCGATACGCTTACCCAGAACCAAATGGCGGCACTGGAGGCGTGTTTGCGTGCTGCGCAAGGGATCTTGGACACGATGCTCGCGTATGAAAAGGACGTTATCAAAAGCCTTCCCATGCTCTTGTTCTTCGTACGCTGCGTCTACGCCATCGTCATCCTGATCAAGATGCACGTCGCGGTCTGCACGCCGGGTAGCGAGTTGGGCAAGATGATGCAGCCGGAGGAGCTGAAGGTCGAGTACTACATCGATTGCTTAATTACTTTGTTCGGGCATGTCGCGAAGGATGGAGAGGACTTCCGGCCGCATCCGAAGATTTTGCGGATCTTGACGGTCTTGCGGGTGTGGTTTGGGAAGCATAAGGAGAACGTGGCGGCACAGGCACAGGTGCAGCCGGGTGCGAGGGCGAAGGCCGCGGGAGGGCGTCCGAAGGGTCGGAGCGGAAGTGGGAAGACGAAGGAGCAAGAGAAGGAGAGGAAGGAAGTGGAGTACAACCAGACGCCGCTGGATCTGCTGTCTCAGGTCGCGACGGGGAATCAGCAGCAGCAGCAACCGCAACAGCATCGACAACAACAGCAACAGCCACAGACACAAGGTCAGCGAGGCGACGCCACGGACTGGTCCTTCAGCGCGCCTCTGCTAGACTACTCCCGGCCACCCCCTCCCGGACACCCAGACAATCGCCTCCCGAAATGGAACCAAAGCAACAACAACAACACCGGTGCCTCCACCTCTTCCAAGAACACCACAAGCCCCGCGCAACCCACACCCGGCAACAACACGTACCCCAGCCTGGAGCAGCAGCAACAGCAATACTTCCCCGGCCTGCTCGTCGACCCTTCAAACCAGGACTACGGCTGGGGCAGCGGCTTCGAGCAAGCGATGGATATCGCCCTCGGCGGCGTGGATGGTCTGCAAGGCGGGGGGTTGGATACTTGGTTCCTGGGGGATAGCATGGCGCCGTTTTCGTTTCCTAATGGGATGGGGGATGGGGTTGGGGGCCAGTGGTAGGTTATGGGAAGGGAAGGGATGGCCGGTGGGTTGATGGTGGGTGCGCTTTGCGTGGGAAGGGATGTTATGAGTCATTGTCGTCATGCACGTATTCACGCGGAGCTCTGGACCGGTTTCATGATAGCGTTTACTCGACATGGAAAAGGCGTACTTGCCTCTCGCTCCTCCTCATTTCCAGCTATATCCAATCATCTACGTAATGTTTCACCACCTCCTCCACTCTCATGCCTACAACTTCCCCAACACCCCCTCTCCCCTCTCCCCTCTTCTGCAGGCGTTCAAATCACATTCTTCAACCCCTGCCCCGCCAAGAACCGCCTCAGATTCTCCGCAATCAGCCCCTCCGCCCCCCTCGGCCTGCCCCCCGCCGCATGCGGACTCAACACCACATTCGCCTGCTTATACAGCGGGGAGCTCTCATCCAATGGCTCCTTCTCAAACACATCCAACGCCGCGCCCCCGATCTCCCCTTCATCCAACGCGGAGTTCAGCGCGGCTTCATCGATACACGTCCCACGTCCGACGTTGACGACCCAAGCGTGCTTGGGCAAGGACTTCAGCCGCTCAGCATTGAGGGCATGTTTCGTGCTGTCCGAACCGGGCAGGATCATAACCAGCGCGTCCGTCTCCTTGAGAAGTTCGGGGAGTTGGTCTTCGCTGTAGACCTGCACCCCCTCGCGGACGCCCGCGTGCCGGGCTACGCCTTTGACTTCTGCGCCTATGGCGCGGAGGTAAGGGGTGAGTGTTTTGGCTATGTTGCCGAAACCCCAGACTAGAATCCTGGCCTCGTGTAAGGTAGTGAAGGTCCCCGGGGCTTTATCGGGTTGTGGACCGCCTAGGTTCCCGGGCCATTTCCCCTGAGTCTGGGAGTCACGCATGAGGTGGAATTTCCTCGCCGCAGTGAGCAGGAGACCGAGCGTGTGCTCCGCGACCGTATGGTCGTGCAGGCCGGATCCCGTGGTGATGGTCACGGTATTGGGGTCGAAGCCGGCGCTCAGCACGTCGTTAGGCCCCGCGGCGAGGGATTGGATCCATTTCAGGCCTTTCAGGCGGGCGGCGGCGTCTTTGAGGTTGGCCGGGGTGTTGCACCAGGTCACCAGGGCTTCGGCGTCGAGGAGGTCGTCCGGGATGGGTTGCTTGACATCGTAGGGGTGGAGGGTGGCGTTGTAGCCTTCGAGGAGTTTGGGGTCCAGGGAGAGGGAGGTTGGGTAGAGGAGTTTCATGGTGAGGAGTACGGTAGTTTTACTGGGTAGGTTGTTGCGGAGGCGTTGTCGGCGTTGGTTGAACCTTTGGTTTCCAAGATGCCTGGAAAGTGTTTGCGGCGTACTTGCTGGATGTGGCGATGCTTCGAGTAGTTGTAGTGTCCTTTTGAGTCCGTTTCCAGTACCGAGGAAGATAGTGGTGCAATGACAATGCTATCGTCTGTCGTCTCTCTCTCTATGAGGTAGTCTTTGGCCGACGGATAATAGCCGATAGCCGGTTCGGCATCTGAGTACTGCCTGGGCAAAAGGTCGAGGCGGCGACCGACCAAACATGTCAACGAAACTCGACTCCTTCTGACTTCTTCTACAGGACCAGCGATATCTCAATTTCCCATAACGACGAGGGTAGTCAACAGATCTGCCTCCAAGCCTCGTTGCGTCCAACTCAAAGGGGCTCTTGGCTCGTCGGATTGACGATTCATAATTCCCGTAGAGCAGCTCGAGCGAGCTCCAAGGACAGCTTGCCCATCGGCCGCTATCCGTCTGATGAGTACAACAACCTACCTCCTTCCTGATAGAGTCTGTAGACAATCAACTCGTTCTCCATCCTTCTCCTTGGCTGTCCGTCGCGCATACCGAAAGCAGCGCTCTCAGGAATACCACCAAAAATGGCTCCATCATCCCCCAAACGCAGGACCTTCACCTACAAGAAGCTCGACCGGCTCGAGATCCCACTGGACTTCTACCTGCCCGAAGACGCCAAGAATGTCCCCGTCCTGCTCTGGTTCCACGGCGGCGGCCTCCTTCAAGGCAAGCGCACAAGCGTCGCGCCGCACATGCTCAACGCTGTCGCCAAGTACAACATCGCACTCGTGTCGGCCGACTACCGTCTCGCGCCGCAAGTCGGCGTGGCGGATATCTATGTGGATGTGAAGGACTGCGTGGCCTTCATCCGCAGCAAGCTACCCTCTTTAGCCGGCGAGGGCATCGTGGACGTCAGCAGACTGGCAGTAAGCGGCAGCTCAGCAGGCGGGTATCTGGCCTTCCTCGCCGGACTGTACGCGGAGCCCAAGCCCAAAGTCATCCTGCCTATCTATCCTATCACGGATCCCTTGGGCCTCTTCTTCACGACCTCGCAACCCCATCCGTTCGGTGGTGCGCCGCCGGACGTCAAGGCCCTGGAGCGATTCATCGACCCCGAGAGCGAGGTGGTGGCGAACAATGAAGAGGATTCAAAGCGGAACGGAATGTACATGTACATGTTGCAGGAAGCGAATCTGGCCTCCTTGCTGAAGGTCAAAGCTGTGGATGATACGTGGAGAGTGGCGAAGAAGATCTACGAGAGAGGGTTGCCGCCGGCATACGTGGTGCACGGTGATGCCGATAGCGCAGTGGGAGTCGATCAGGCGGACGAGGTGGTGGGAGTCATGGTTGGCTGTGGGTCGGAGGTGGTGTATGAACGGTTGCATGGGGTTAACCATTTGTTCGACAAGGAGGAAAGTGTCACGCTGGAGAAGATGTATGAGTGGATGATGAAGCATCTGTAGAAAGCAGCAGGCGAGATATCGGGAGTGTGTCAGGTCGCGGGACTCTGGAGAGAGAGTCATAGCATAGAGTAGATATTGCTGGCCTCCGCTGTTCTTCCGTGCCTTCCATATTGCATACTTCACGTTGCAGCCTAAGGCATCCACTTTCCACCTAGTTGCCTGTCGTGTCGTTCACTTCCACACACCTACATGTATGCTTTGACGTACGACAGCGCAAGGCAGCCTCTTTCCTCTGTGGGTCACTCCTTCTACATACACCTCCGCCAACGATGACGCCCGCCATCCGCCCCAGACCCAGCACCTGGATCCTCCGCTTCAAGCACCACCGCACCACCATCCTCCTGCACGTCGACCCGCTGCAGAAACTCAGCTCCGTACGCGCCGAGCTGCTCAAAGCCGTACGACAGACGTGTCCGCATGGCACGCTGAACGGGCACACGGTACCAGACGACGAGGGAGATGTGCTACTTGCGAGGCCGGTGGATAGCGATGATTTGAGCCTGGGATGGCAGGCGTTGGAGAGGGAGGATGAGGTGGAAAAAGCGGTGAAAGAGGATGCGAAGGGGAAGGGCAAGGCTGCGGTAGGCAGTAGTGCGAATAAGGCGGGTAAAGACAAACTCACGGCTTGTCCGCAGGGTGTTGGATTGCAGGACGGAGGGGTGGTGGCATTCAAATTCCGATCTGAGCTCGATGCAGTGGCGAGGGATAAGGATGAGGGCATAGAGGTCGAGGAAGACGATGAAGACAGGCTGGATGGCGAGACATTGGTGGGTGCGGGTGGTCCGCCGGAGAAGTGGGATGTTGTGGTTCCGACCTTGGAGGAGACGTATGGGGACGCCTTGCCTCTGGCGGGAGACGGTGCAGAAGGGGAGGGTGGGGAGGAGCTGCTGAGCTTCCCGCCACCCGCGACGCTTGGCTGAGGGGAGGAGGAGGATGTGGGCACCTTCGTTCACTTCGGATTTTGAATCCTGCGCGGGCGCTACCTGCAAACTCTGGCCTTTACCGACCGATGTTACCAGCGGCTTTCGGTGTGCACGCAGATTCGACGCGATGTTCAGTCCTCAAGGAAAGCAGTCAACAATTCGTGACTAGCTGTGTGCTCACATTTGGCTTGGAAGTGGGTTACAGGGTGACGAAGCTGACCGCCCGCTCCCTCAGACTCCATCATGTCCTCCGACCACTGAATACTGTTAGCTGAGGCCACTTTGAGGCACTGGAAACGCTGCGGAATTGGGCCGGTTTGCGATGTTCGAGTGCTGATGTTTTGCAATAAGCTTCGAAGCGTGATTACCACCGCCATACGTTCCACTGGAGAGAACGTTCAATTTGTGGGCTCTATATGCCAAGCTAGAGCTGCAATAGAGTTCGGACTCCACATCAGACTCTACGACAACATGATATGGCGAGGACATCTGCCTCGAGAACACCCACGGAGAGGATATCCACCTCGACTATATCCGTCTCATCTTCCTCGTTTCTTTCTGCGCCTTTCTTCCTCGATACTGATCGCACTACGTACAACACGAAAACACTACACATACTGTCCAGCATGTGGGCGAATATGAAAACGGCGTCGCTGGCCTTCGTGGCCATCACCGCTCTCACGTCAACAGTGGCGGCGCTACCGGTACTTGGCGAAGAAAGTACTACTCTTGTTCCGGTGCTGTCAACAAGAGATACGAACATCTCGCTCCCAGCCAACAACAGCTCTCTTCCGGCCAACAACAGCTCTATCTCGGTCATCAACAGCACGCTATCCAGTCTGAATATGACGCACCCTTGCAACGCAAGCTGTGTCCACAGCCTCGTACGAAAGACCAGTTATGCCTCGGCCGCTGTCGGTGTAGCTCTCACGATGCTGGAATACAAGTCGATTGACTGGTGCCACTCAAAGGATAACGTGGGCTGGTGCCCTCCCACCATCCAAGCAGTCCTCGACACGATCTCAGTCAACATCGCCGGCATGGTCCCCAAAACCGATACCAGCGCTAACCACTGCGACCGTGATTGCCTGCGAGGTAAGCTGGAACTGGCGAGCCGGCGCGCGGCAACTGCGAGTATGCTGTGGGCCAAGCACAAGGTGAGTGGAGGTATCGTGTGGGATGTGAATAGCACCGTGGGCCCGGACAAGATTGACTGGGCTATCCGGCTGCTCGCTCCCAACGACAACCTAACGCAAGAGCTCAAGAACGACACTGCTTCCACGGAGAAGCGGAGTGTGTTGAGTACGCTCATGAACATGTTCCATGAGTCTCAACCCAAGCCTAAGTCCATCGAACCGCGCGGCCACAAATCAGCACCGACCGATCCTACGGCGAACAGTAGAAAGCTCTGGGAGCCTCGTATGAAGTACCTTCTTTCCGCGCCCTCCCGCCTGCGCCACGATAATTGGCTAGCTATTCTCAAGGTCCGCAACCACTTCAACGACGTTCTTCGAAGCCGTGGACGCCGCAGACCACTTCGAGCTCGAAAGCAGCTGGATGAAGTACATGATGCGAGAATGGATGCACGGCCCACCGACGCGGGAGCCCAAGCAATATGTCGATTGGTGGGGCTTTGACTTCACAGGCAAGACACTTCCAGTAGAGGCGCTGCAAAAGCTCCGTGGTCTTACCGTCAATGAGACTGTGTGGCGTTGGGTCGAGGACTTCGATAGCGCGAAGGTCATGGACCCTTGGGAGGGTCGTCCGGACTCAGCCAACCCGAATGTATTGCTGAGAGGCTACCAAATGCAGTTCCAGAATGAGACCTCAACCGAGCCTTGCTACGAGACGAACGGAAAGCTGGCCAGCTCTACAGACAACGCACCCAGTGCCGTTATTCGATCTTCCTGGCCGTTCGAAAGGTCTCTCGGCCAGGGCGAAGCTCTCTTCCGCATGCCGCATACCTGGCCCTGGTCGGGCGCACGCAAGTGGGAATACCTCGGCATCAGCCCTCCGCCGGATGGCTCGCGCATTTGGTCGATACTCAGCGGTAAAGACGACAGGATCGAAACCTCCGCCTCCAATGGCGGGATTCAGGGCATTCCGGTCGTCCTGCTGCCCGGTAGCAACCGGCCGCAAAGTCGATATTTGGGGCCTACTTTCCTCTGGGGCGACCAGTATCTCGGCAATGATGCGCCGAAGCCTTGGTGCGACAACAGGTGCTTCACCGCCGTCCTGCGCAAGATGAACAACGCTGCTGCGAGAGCCGCCGTGTATGCCGTGGTGACCGTCTACAAAGCACAGAATTGGTGCGCGACGGCGAACAAGATCAACGTCGCCGCCATCGTGGATGACGCAACCAGAGCAGGCGTGAGCTACGGCGCGTGGAGAGGGCAGTCTTGCTTGACCAGCGACTGTCAGTATAACGTGTCACAAGCGGCAAACCTGCGGACAGAGATAGCGGCCATGGTTCTCACCAAGAAGCTTCTATTACCTCACTTGGCCGCGTTCAATTCGAATGCGAACATCTCGGGAATGGTCGTCGACTCCGCCATCGCCTCGTCTCTCAAGTACTACAAAAATATTACAGATGTCGGAAAAATAACTGCCACGGGGACCAGCAACCTCACCGACATCGTGTACAGTAACAAGGTCGTAACGGAGCGTGGTTTGGAGCCACGTTCACCGCCCAGTTCGATGGGTCAATTAGGCGGACCGAAGGGTAGTGCCTTCACTCGCTTCTGGCGATCCATGCTCGGGAAGATGCAGAAGATCATGAAGGTGCTGAAGCACGATCTGATTCTCGACGACGCGAATCTGGGCGAAGTCGAATCGGGAGAACTCGAGCAGATGAGCAAGTACATAGACAGCATAGATATGGAGCAGCCGGCGCGGAGTCTGGAGAATTGGCTGGAGCAGACGCGGACCACCGCGGAGGGAAATCCGAATCCTGGCTTGGAGGCCCCCGAGGCCGCGGATGTCGAGGAGCTGGCGACCTGGCGAATCACGGGGGCCAAAAATGCAGAGGGCAAATACATAGCCGATGAAAATCTCAAGGGCTGGACTGACTCCGAGCTTGGGTGGCCGGAGGAATGGGAATTACGAGCGAATCAGGTGGAAATTGTAGAGGAGGACGACGCTTTCGACTACTGGAAGACCTGGGACGAACTCCGAATCGAACAGCGACTGGAAGGGCATCTGCGGGAGCCGACGGTGGAAGAGCTGGAAGCCGATGAGGCTCATGCGGCCAGTCCCCCGGAGACAAGTACACCTGATGAGTACGCCCCTCGCCCGCCGGCGGATCAGGTCAACGTCGAGCCCGCCGAGTGGAAACCGCAGCCGAGGTTTCCCATGCGGAATTACCCCCCCGGCGACATCAGCGAGGCCGAATTCACGCTCGATGGCGCCGCCGACATAGATGCGGCGTACAGTCCCAAATGGTCGCCCGACGAGCAGTTCGGAACGGAGATAGAGCAGATCGAGAAGCCCGGAATGAAAATCAGCGGGAATCCGAATCCCACGCCGGAGGAGTTTGAGGAGGCTTATAAAAATGATGATCCAGTTGCGAAAGCGCAGATGGAGGACTATAAAATACAATCCCCCAGCGGTCTGCCAGGTACGTGCTGGTTTACCCTTTTACCTGATAGCATAAGGATATCTCGCTAATACTTCTCGCGTCGTTTAGGTTCTGCCGACGAGGTTGCCGAGGAAGCTGGAATTCCAGAAGAGGTCGCGGAGGAACTGGTCGAAGATGGTTCGATCGAGGTGTTCGCCGAGGAAGCCGTGGTGGGAGTCGTCGAGGGGGTAATGGACTTCATGATTCTTTTATAGGTGCGAGATATGAGGCATGAGACTTGCAGCGTTTGAGCGCAGCTCTGGGGTGTCGGATATGTGTGTAGCGGTGGTATCGGAGCAACGTACTAGTAGACGCCTTCTACGGTCGTCGCTACAATGCCTCATCCTGGATGTTGAGCAGCTGCGTAGACGCTCGTCATCCATCACACGAACATCGCCGGCTTCACAGGGCGCTCACCTGTAGAGGGCTCACCTTCAACACAGTATTGTCGATGCGGTAGAGCACTCAAATTGTCGCAGGCGGTTTCGAGAACGAGAAGAAGAAGGGAGGTCTCGGTTGTCCCGTACGCCACCCCACCACCAGCAAAAAGGCGCAGCGTGGAGGTTGTTACCGATGTAGAGTTCCGGAAGCGTGCGCTTCATCTCAGCATCGACGCAGTTGTGGGGGACTCTCGCGTTGCAGATGATATGAGGGTCCCGATCGTCCAAAGCTGAGAGCAAGCGAAGAACAGGAACAGGATAGTATGACAAGCGAGAGGGTATACATACTCAACCCCTACACGATAATACACCCCATTGCATGTTCGGTATGTAGTCCGTGTCGATCTCCGCGACACCGAACCACCTTCAGCGCCTGTACAGATCGATCTTGGTCGTACGAGGTTGGGTTCCGTTGGAGAGACTGTTAACAACTGCATGAGACAGGGGATATATAGTCAAAACCCGTACACAATGCTACACCCCCCCGGCACCGCCCACCGCCCAACACCCCCAACCCTGACTCCCGACTCCCAGCACCCCCCGATCGATCCATCATTCATCCCGGTAAAACTTCTTGAAAACCAAATGCAGCAACAAATTCACCGCCAACCTCGCCCTCCCCCTTCGCCTCGTCAAAAACCCCAATCGCCAGTCTCCCCTCATACTGCGCCTGCAGCAGATCATCCAGCAGCAGATTCGCGCTCGCGCCGGGCAACATCATACTCCCCGAGCTAGCCTCCAGATGGAAAACGCCGACTTCATCTGAACTCAGCACGAGATTCACCTGCCCCCAGTGTTCCGGAGCGTAAGCGGCCCAGGAGAGCAGAACGCCTTTATCCGCCAATTGCCGCGCAGAATACTTGTACGACCCAAACTTCGGCTGCCGACCCGCACGCTCCAGTTCCCGCTCATGAGACCACTGTTTGGTAAACGGCAGGATGAACTTATGCTTCGCACCCTTCTTATTCGCGAGCGTGTGCAGGCACTGCTCGATATAGTCGTTGTAGCTCTTCAGCTGATCCTCCAGAAACGCGGCTTTGGAGTCGAGTTGGGAGAGGGTGGCGCGCGTGGCCTCGATTTCGCGCTGTCGGTCCATACGGCGTCGGTGCTTCTGGCGAATATCGGCCGCGAGAGCGTTGAGCAGGTCTTGGTAGTTGTTGTGTCTGCTGAGACGGAATTGTTGCGGTGTGTGTGGCTGTTCGAGCGCGATGATGTTCTCCAGGGCGTTGTGCTTGAGCTCGGCGTAGGTCATGCTTTCGAGGTCCAGCGCGTCGCGGCGGTCTTCGGAGTAGGCAGAGGGCGCTTCGGAGTAGACGGACTGCGCCCTCGCGCCTCGTAATGAAGCTCTGGGATCGAAGGAAGAGTTCGTCCGCTTGGGATGCCGGCGATCGTGCTCCTTCTCCGCCAGCTCCTCCCTCACCACCGCGATCCACCGGTCAGCGTCCTCATGACTGATGGGTCGACAAATGATCTCCATCAGGTTCGTGCCAGTCTGCACCTTGATCATGTACAACACCAGCCTCTTCGTCGCCATAAACAGCGCCCTCGCTTCCGCGTTCGGATCCTCCTGCACCGTGAACCGCGACTTGAGCGTCAGCGTAATCTCCCCTCCATTCGCCGCCCCACTCAAATCACTCTCATTGCTCTTCGCCGTGCCCAAATCCGCCAGGAGCTCTTTAATCGGATCATCCCTGCTCGGCGCCACGACGGGCAGATTATCCGTCACCAAGCTGTGCAGCGAGAAAATATCCGCGAGCTTGATATACAGCGTCGGCTTCGTCCGGGAGTACAGATCACTGAA
>NAJQ01000187.1:0-45583 GCA_005059865.1 Friedmanniomyces simplex
GGGCAGGCGATAGCGATGCAGAGTGCGGTGCTGCCGCCGGAGTTTCAAAAGATGTTTGCGAGAATGTTCGATGATGCGTCGCAGAATGAATGGAAGAATGCGGAACAGGTTATCAGGGAAGACTTCGGGAGGAGCGTGGAGGAGGTGTTTGGAGTGAGCTTCGACGGAGACCCGACGAAAGGCGTGATGGAGCGCACTGCACGATCTTCAGCAAGTGTTGCGCAAGTCCACTGGGCGAGGCTAGCGGATGGCAGGGAGGTTGCAGTCAAGATACAGAAAAAGGAGATTGGTATACAGGTTGGGTGGGATCTGTGGACTTTCCGGACGGTATCACGGATATATGGCTGGTGGTTCGATCTACCGCTTTACCACCTCGTGCCATATGTATGTGAACGACTGATGCTGGAGACTGACTTCCAAAACGAAGCGAAGAATGCGGAGAAGATGCGAGAACTCGTTCAAGGCGAGCCAAGACTGCGCGACCGCGTCTACATCCCTGAGGTCTATCACGATCTTACCAGCAGGCGCGTTCTGACCGCGGAATGGATTGAGGGTGTGCGGCTTTGGGACAAGGAAGGCATCACTGGCTCCTGGCAAGGCGGCTGGCGCAAAGGCTCTCCTGGTTCAGGCGGCCGACTCCTAGACCCACCACCGCCCTCAGTCGCCACGTCCGTACCGTCGCAGCACCCCAAGGATGAGAAATTGAAGCCGGCTCGAGACGACTGGCGTGGCCCGGACAAGAACGGTGGTCTAGGCCTCCCGCTCAAACAAGTCATGGAGACCATGGTCGGCCTTTTCAGCGCCCAGATGTTCCTCTGGGGTCTCGTACACTGTGACCCCCACCCCGGCAACATCTTCATCCGGCGCCTCCCCTCCGGCAAGCCCGAGCTCGTCCTCATCGACCACGGCCTCTACATCCAAATGGATCCCAAGTTCCGCCACGAATACGCCCTCTTCTGGCGCAGCCTCATGACCTTCGACAACGCCACCATCAAGCAGATCACCGGAGGCTGGGGCATCAACGCCCCGGACATCTTCGCCTCCGCGACCCTCATGCGTCCGTATCAGGGAGGCGACGGCACCACGCTCGCGGACCTCAACGCCATGAGCAAGATGGAGCGGAGGCAGCGCCAGTTCCATATGCAGCAGCGCATGCGGCAGGGGATCCGCGAGATTCTGGCCAACCAGGATAAATTCCCGCAGGAGCTCATCTTCATTGGGAGGAATCTGCGGATTGTGCAGGGGAATAACCAGTTCCTCGGGAGTCCCGTGAATCGGGTGAAGATTACGGGGATGTGGGCGAGTCGGGCGTTGGCAGATAATCGGGATGCGACGTTGGGGCAGCGGTGGCGGGAGTATGGGCGGCATGTCTTGTTTCGGACGGTGTTGTGGGGGACGGATTTTGTGTTTTACTGGGCGAAAGTGAGGCAGTGGTTGGGGTGGGGAAAGGGGATGGATGATGATGTGGAGGAGAGCATGAGGCAGATGGCTGAGGGCATGGGGGTGGAGTTGCAGCATGGGGTTTTTGAGGGATAGGGTGTGGTTGGGGGGAGTGTGTTAGAGCTGTCAATGTTGTTGTGGGAATACACCTGTACAGATACATGAGGGCAGGGCGAGGGGGGCCTGCAAACGCATCGCGTCGCATTTTCGGCCACTACATGGGACGGTCAACTTTCTCTTCAATATCAGAGACGCACTCGTGAGGACCATGGTTCATATCTCGTGGAGACGGTGCCTTCCAGCACAAGCCCAGTAATAAACTCCAGCACAAAGCAAGAAGCCATCCTGCGCGATCTCAAACAATACCCTCCTAAGGCAGCCATCGTACACCGCAAGCAGAGCTAGCATCCTGTGCGCCAACGACAACGACAAACGAATTGCCACCATGCATTTACCCAGGGTAGGCTACCCTGAGCTTGGCGCAGCGCTGGATGACTGGGCGAGTGACTTACCCCAGTCCGCAGGGCAAGACTGCATACATGTACATGTTGGCACCCGATGCAGCTCCATCATCTCCGAAATCTACATATACTTGCAACGCCTTATCTCTCGTTACTCGTATAGGTGGTTACCCGGTGAGAGAGAGAGGAGGCTACGACAGGACCGACACCCTGCGTGCGTGAATCCCTGGAGGGATCTGGAAGCCCTCGTTGCAGTGCAGTACATGGTATAGCGTTGTAAGGTACGGGGTATGATGCGAAAGCGACTCGCGACGCGAAAGCGCGGCGTCGTTCAGGGTTCGCGGCAACTGGGCCGCTGTTGTTCTTGTTTCGGCCAATGCATCGCTGCGGTTCTTGACAGCTACAGTACCGAGGTAGAATGATGGGTTGTGGTTGGCATGTAGCTGTTTCGAGTGGTGAGTGCCCGCAGTAAATGTAGGCAACGATATGCCATGCAGAGAGGACTATCCCGCTGCGCCCTTCGAGCTTTCCCGCTGCGGCAGTACAACGTGTCCCACTCGTCGCAGCGCGCGCGGGGAGCCGTGGTTTGACGGGGGAGTCCGCGCATGCGAGAGAGGGCTGAGTGGGTGAGACGTGCGTGGTGGGGGCCCGTACATGTTCTAGAGCGGCGTTCTGGTTATAGGCAGCCTGATAAGGCGTAGCCGGTTGGAAATGCGATGACTCGGGTGATAAGTCATGCTGAGTCGCGGCCCGGCTTGCCGTAAGGCTACTGACTTTACCCGGCGGTGTCTGGGCCGAAGCGCCGGACATAAGTCGGTCCGTTTGTGTGGCGGAGAGAAGTCCGTGATGAGAGTCCGGATGGCAGATGTCAGCCGGTAGACGCTCGCTGCAGACGACGGGTAGTGCTGTGCGCACGTGAGAGCTCTCACTCCCAATCACTGTCCCCATCCTCATCATCCCCTCCCCGTCGCTCACTCTGCCGTATACTCCCGCCCACCTTACGGCCCCCACCCTCCGCCTCCGCCTCCTCCCCTTTCTTCTTCAACCGCGTATCCCCATGCTTGATCGCTCCCAGTTGCAATAGAACAGCCTCCACCTCCTCCACGCCCGTGCTATCTCCCCCTAATTCCTTGAGCGTAACAATTTGTCTCCTGATCTCGCCATCCTTGTAGATTAACACCGTAGGCGTGTTCCGATCCGGATAGCCCTCAATACACAGATCCGCCCTCATCTGACAGAACTTCACATCCCCCCACTTCGCCGCCAACTCCCTCCAGACCTCCACCAACCGCTGACTCTCCACATTCATGCCCGAGGACGAGGTGAGGAGCACGCAGACCCAAGCTTTACTACTCTCCTCCGTGACCACGACACTGTACTCGGGTTTCTGCACGGGATACACCCGGCCATAGACACTCTTCACCTCCAGAACTTTCAACTCTTGCATGCGTTTCTGCCGGTAAGAGTCCAAGAATGCTTCGTCCTCGTCGTCCTCCAACTCGTCTAGCTCATCGAGATCTTTGCCTTCGAGGCGGTTTTCGTGGGCAAGTTGGCGGGCTTGCGTGAGAGCTTCCTCGATTAGAGGGGTCGGGGAGGGAGGTTTTTCGGGGATGATCTTATGGCGGCGGAGAATATCGTTCCTGTAGGACGGTGAAATGGGTCAATATGACCTGGAAGACTAGTATAGCGACGGTAAGAAATAAGGGATGTTGGTGCCTACCATTCTGTGTCGGCGTTTGGGTCGTCGACGGGGACGTTGACTGGCATGTTCATGTCCATGTTGGCTGGATGTGTCCTGTGCAGTTATACGTAGTATAGCGAGATGGACTGGGAGGCAGCTCTTACCCCATAAGCGCATATGTAATGTCAAAGTAGGCATCTCAATGAATAATGCGAAGTACATGAGGCTGAAAAATGCCAAGCCTCTCCACATTCGCGGGCAGTGAACATTTGTCCGCAACGACGTCGAAGCAACAAGGACGGCGACACTGCGACAGCATTGGGATCCACGTCGACCTCCACCACCCCCCCTCCCCTTCATGCCCACCGCTCCCCCGCCTACATGCCACTCCGATAGTTGACACCGCGCTCCATCCACCCATCAACCACCATGAGCTTCAACAAGAAAGATGAGGACGACGCGGGGATCGTCAAGGTGGACAGGACGAGTGTCTTCCAAGAGGGTGAGCGCATACCATACACTCTACTCACTCACATATCATACTAATGTAGTGATGTCCAGCCCGCGTCTTCAACACCTCCCCCGTTTCCCCCCGCCGCTGCCGCATCCTCCTCACCAAAATCGCACTCCTCCTCTTCACCGGCGAGAAGTTCCCGCAACAGGAAGCCACCGCCCTCTTCTTCGGCATCTCCAAGCTGTTCCAGAACAAGGATGCCTCGCTCCGGCAGATGGTGTACCTGGTGATCAAGGAGCTGAGTAAGGAGGCCGAAGATGTGATTATGGTGACGAGCAGTATTATGAAGGATACGGCGGCGGTGGGGAGTGATGTGGTGTACCGGGCGAATGCAATTCGGGCATTGTGTCGGATTATTGATGTGAGTACGGTTACAACCGAACCGAGAAGGCACTGTTCGTGAGATATATATGCTGACATCAAATTCGATGACAGGCCTCCACAGTCCAAGCCATCGAACGCAACATCAAAACAGCCATCGTCGACAAAACCCCCTCCGTCGCCTCCGCCGCCCTCGTCTCCTCCTACCACCTTCTCCCCATCGCCCGCGACATCGTCCGCCGCTGGCACTCCGAAACCCAAGAAGCCGCCTCCTCCTCCAACAAATCCTCCGCCTTCTCCCTCGGCGGCTTCGGCGGCAGCCATCACAGCGCTTTGGGAGCGAGCAATAACAACTACATGACGCAGTACCACGCCATTGGCCTGCTGTACCAAATGCGGAGTCACGACCGCATGGCCCTAGTAAAGATGGTGCAGCAGTATTCCGCCGCGGGAGTCGTCAAGTCCCCCAATGCGAGAGTCATGCTTGTGCGGTTGGCGGCTAAACTCGCCCAAGACGACCCCTCTCTCCGCCGCCCCATGATGAAACTCCTCGATGACTGGCTCCGCGACAAGTCCGAGATGGTCAACTTCGAAGCCGCGAAAGCCTTGACCACGTTTCCCGACCTTACGGATGCAGAGGTCGGCCAGGCGATTCATGTGCTTCAACTCTTCCTCACGAGTCCGAGGGCGATCACCAAGTTCGCCGCCATTCGCATCCTCCACCACTTTGCCACTTTCAAACCCGACAGCGTCCGGCAATGCAATCCGGATATCGAGAGTCTCATCTCCAATTCTAACCGTAGCATCGCCACCTTCGCCATTACCACCCTCCTCAAAACTGGCAATGAGTCCTCCGTCGACCGCTTGCTGAAACAAATATCCACCTTCATGTCCGAGATAACCGACGAATTCAAAGTCACCGTGGTCGAAGCCATCCGTACTCTCTGTCTCAAATTCCCCGCCAAACAGGCCGGTATGCTAGGTTTCTTGTCTGGGATCTTGCGGGATGAGGGCGGGTTTGAATTCAAGCGCGCAGTGGTGGAAAGTATGTTTGACCTCATCAAGTTTGTCCCCGAGAGCAGGGAGGAAGCGTTGGGGCAGTTGTGTGAGTTCATCGAGGATTGCGAGTTCACCAAACTCGCGGTGAGGGTTCTGCATTTGCTCGGAGTTGAAGGCCCACGGACGAGGAGCCCGACAAAGTATATCCGGTATATCTACAATCGGGTCGTGCTGGAGAACGCCATCGTGCGGGCAGCGGCTGTGACGGCGTTGGCGAAGTTTGGGGTCGGGCAGACGGATCCGGAGGTGAAGCGGTCAGTACAGGTTCTGCTGACGAGGTGCTTGGACGATACGGATGACGAGGTCCGGGACCGCGCCGCTTTGAACCTGCGACTGATGAAAGAGGACGACGAGACGGCTGCGCGGTTCGTGCGGAACGACAGTATGTTCTCCTTGCCGATCCTGGAGGACCAACTAGCGCACTACGTCAACGGCGGGTCTGCGGAGGCTTTCGCGGAACCCTTCGATTTCGGCAACGTTCCCGTTGTCACACGCGAGCAGAGCCTCGCCGAGGACCGCACGAAGAAGCTCACGACCGCCACGCCCACACTCAAGGCCCCGACCCTTGGCGGCCCAACGACGAAAAAGAATGCATCGGACGCAGGCGGAGCGGACTCATTACGGGAAGCGACTGCGGCGAGCCAGCGGTACGCCCAGCAACTCCTCGCCGTGCCCGAGTTCGGCACCTACGGCGCTGTGCTCAAGAGCTCCGGGACGGTGGAGTTGACAGAAAGCGAGACGGAGTATGTCGTCTCGGCGATCAAGCATGTATTCAGGGAGCATGTGGTACTGCAGTTCGAGGTGAAGAACACTCTGGCCGACTACGTGTTGTCCGATGTCAGTGTCCTCTCCACCCCCTCTGCCACGGACGAAGAAGGAGGGAGTGGAGGTGCTGGGAGCGGAGCGTTGGAAGAGGAATTCATCATCCCCGCCCCCATCATCAAAGGTGAGGAGACAGGGACTGTGTACGTCTCCTTCGCGCGCGGAAGTGAGGGATCGGGGTTCGAGGCCGCGAGCATGACGAATGTGCTGAAATTTACGCTCAAAGAAGTCGATCCTTCCACCGGCGAGCCCGAGGAGGGGGGGTACGAAGACGAGTATCAGGTTGAGGATCTGGAGGTGACCGGGGCGGATTACATCTTGCCCGCTTTCGCTGGCTCGTTCGACAATATCTGGTCCGGGTTAGAGAGCAGTGGTGCGGAAGAAGCGGAGGAGACTCTTCAATTGGCGAATGCGAAGTCCCTTGCCGAGGCGGTGGAGTCGCTGGGGAAAGCGCTGGGGATGCAGGCGCTGGAGGGGACGGATGTGGTGGTCAGTACGTCTACACATCAGCTGAAGTTGTTTGGGCGGAGTGTGGGCGGCAATAGTGAGAAGGGGGGCAAGGTAGCCGGGTTAGTGCGGATGGCGTTTTCGGGGAAGAGCGGGGTGACTGTCAAGGTGGTGGTGCGGAGCGAGGAAGAGGGGTTGGCCGGGTGTGTGGTTGCAGGGGTGTTGGCGGGGAGGTAGGGGGGCGGGCGGACGTTCTGTGAGTCTCCCCCATACATCTCCGCTACTCCCTTTGAATATGGGAGGATGTCGCTCGGCAAATGCATCGACTCGGGTCTGCCTTGAATTTTCGAGAGTGACTGAGTAAACGAAGCTGACTGATGATGCACAGTGGACCCCTGGGCGTTCGTGAGAGGTGGTGGCCAGGGGTCTAGGGCGCGGGTCACGGCGCGCGGCAGCGTGTCGATGGTTGGCCCGGTGCCTGACGTAGCGGGAAGCGGAGATGGAGGGGATGTAGGAGCAGGCGGAGAAGAAAGGCGTGGCATGGAACCATTCCCCACGCTGGGGCTGGCGAGTCCTACAGGGGGACTGGGGTTACCCGCCGACGCTTTGAAGGATCATCATGCGATGAAAGACGGGAAAGGGAAAGGGCATAGGCGGCGGAGGAGTTCGTGGAGTGAATTGGGGTTCTGAGGTTCGATCGACGTTTGGCAGCTTTGAGGGGGTTTAGCGCGGAGTGAATGGGCGTGCTGCGTGCAGGGCTATAGAAAAGAGAAGCGTCTGTGTGCGACGTGGAGTGTCGAGGCCACCGTGTATTCGCTAGTCCGTCGATCAAAGCTGAGCATGTTAGTCCTCGCGTAAGAGACTTCAAACAAGGCTCCCGCCAACCATGGCCGCCGTTCCAGACGCACGCACACGCGCACATGTCCGCCGCCCTATCGACCCGGATCATGCGTTTGTCATCTCAACCGAGGCTGAATGGCAACGTTCGACGGGGCACATTGCGTGCGTTGAGATGCCTCCATCGTCGCACGCCACATTACTGGTGTTGTTGGGTTGTTGGTCACTTGCCCAAATGCCAGCGGCGCTGGACGTGGTCGACTTGACTTATCGACTCCAAGCTCGACTTCTGGCATCCAATGGTGGACTTCATCTCTTGGTTTGACGCTTGATCTGATATGGCTGCATGGTCCGATGCCCCGATGCGGTATTGCGTTCTAGCCGCATCACAAGTGCGACTGCTGAAGTATGAGACCAGCGTACTACAGGGAAAGAGAACATAGCTCTCTGGAACGGCGAATGGGTACCATGAGACCGGCCATGCTGTCTCTTGCCTCGCCGGTTTCAAGACCCGAGTGGCGAGCTCTGGGTATCCAGCCAGGCGACCCGGCGGCGCACTTGCTGCTGCTTCGAGACGCTCGGACCACAGTATCAGTCCAGGAGCCACATCCTTCGCCCGAGCACACACCGTTTTGGACCTGGAGTCCAGCGCGGTGGCAATCTACTGGCGAGTGCGTCGCGGAAGCAGTCCCTGGGTATGCTCTCCAATGACCAGTACTATGCCAACGACATCGCGGCGTCGCTCCGAGCAGTCGGCGGTCTGGCGGCTCATCACGGGCGAGTGCAGGCGAAGGAGTCTAGGAGCAATGTTCGACCTTTCGTAACCCGTTGTCGTTGCGCGGGATACTTGGGAGTCGGATGGGAGGCTGATATCGCCGGATGCTGGACGTTGAGCGTTGAACGAGTCTAGCAGCTGCTTTTCACGCTTCGCCATTTGTAGCGCGTTTCGGCCGTCACTATCAACTGGTGCGTCTTGCATGCGCTGGCCTACCGTCTTCTTGCATGCTGTATGTCTCAACACCGCTTCGACCGGCAGTGGAATGCTCAACAGCGTCGAAAGCGCAGGTCTCGAACGATGTCACGTCGGACAGACATGGGGCACGCCGTGATATCGGGCGTGCATGGGTGACCGTGATGGAGGTGGAGAGTCAACTGAATAGACCAGTGCTTCGACTGCTCTCGCCTCTGCTCGACTCCATTCCGCCGACCCACCATTCCGCAAAGGACAAGAGAAGGCACGATTGTCATACACTTGATGGTAAGCCGCCCCACATCGACAATGCGGTTCAACGGCCAAGCTCCCACGCGTTCACTCTCGCCATCGCCTGCAGATTTACAAATCATCGGGACAAGTATTGAGGAGGTTGGGATGCGCCCAGCTTGTGCCAACCACGAAGGCGGGCATTGGGAAGCTCACCAGCAACGACTCTAGGTTACCCTATGCAGTCGGAGAACTTCCACCTGCGAGCTTCGCCTACCTTCCTCTTCCCACAACCTCCGCCCGGTCTGATTGCGAGGGTCTTGTAGTGACTAATCGGCCTTGCAAAGTGTTACTTCGCGAGGCTCGCGGTAGGCACGGCAGGCCGCAACCCCGAAATGCAGATCGGAGGGACAGCACATAAGGCATGCATGACTCAAGCACAACGTGAGTCTGAGTGAGCTGCGTGGACAACAGATGAAACGGCAACTGGGTCGCTATCAGACCAATGGCGCGGAGCTTGCTTTCCTTGAAGCTGAGATGACTGCTGGTGTTGGGGCAGTATCGAATCCTATCCATCATAGCGTCTCGACATAAGGGACGGCCATGGAGCCCAATAGTTCCTCCCGAATGAACAGACACCAGCGCTGAAACCCAAAGCGAGGCATCCCTATAGAGCCGGGTATAATGAATTCCAAACCTTCCCAAGTTTCCCATTGCGCGGTCAATTGAAGTGCCACGTGACGATAATCACACGTACATTCCGTGTTGAAGATTGCAAAGCGTGCACGTGAGGTCATATGAGTTCATCGCCGCCACTGCGACCGACCTCCTCGATCACTTTGCGGACTTCTTCCTCCTCGAACATGGGGCCCATGCCTGTCGAAGCGGTCAGTGTCAGGTAGGGTCGGGGTTGCGACTTGCCCGCAGACTCACCATCACACTTGGCCATATTCTTCAACCGTTCGCAGACCTCGCCTATATCTACCGCGCCGCTGAGGTACAGTGGATGGCTCTGGAGTAGATCCCAAGTAGCACTCGCGGATAACAGCTGGCCCTCGCTCCCAGATGGGCTCCCGAACTTGCTTGGAGACGTTGATGAGCTTGACAGGAGGCCGTTGGCGAGCCTCGCGGTGTCGAAACGGGGCTCCTCGATACTGGCGGGTGACCGCTTCGATTGACGTGAGTGCTGCGGCAGCAAGCTCGGATCGTCCACAAACCCAGGCGGATGATTTGCAGTTGGTGAGGAGGCCGCCGTAGCCCGCAAGATTTCATTCTCGGTCTGCGCCCGCTGCAACATGAGCTTCAGGCGTTCGTTGTCCGATTGGAGCGATGATGTGGTCGTGGTGAGAAGGTTCAGTTTCGCTTCGAGGTCCCGGACGTGGCGTTCCTTGCGTTCCCGGAAGGCCCGTTGGCTGACCTGCTGTTAGTAAATCGTGAGTGTGTATGGAGAAAACGGAGGGCAAGACCTACGCCGCTCGATTCTGCGCCTTCCGTCTCGATTGTGCGGGTGTAATACTGTCCTTCTCCTCGCTACTGCTTCTTCGGCCTTGCTGCTCGTTGTCCATGTCCAAGCCGAGCCCACTGTCCACCGAGCTATTCGGTAACAACGAAAGCTGTTGTGCGGGAGGAGAGGCGGAGTTGGTGGGCAGAGGAGTGAGACCTGTGCCATGGCCGAGTGATGAGTCGAAGGCTGCATAGTCGAAAGATCCAGAGAGGAAGGCGTTGGTGTCGAGAGGGTTCTCCGGGCTCTGCGGCCATGGTCAGCACTCGTCGATCGTTCTCAGGGCTCCCCGAGGGCCTTCTCACCGGAGTAGGAATCGAGCCGTCGTTGCTAACACCCGAGAGAAGTCCGGCATCTGCGCCAAATCCCAAATATTGGTAGGGCTGTTGTACCGTCGAGGCAAAGTAATTATAGTCCATGTTATCCATTGTGGACGGCGAGGGTAGGATCGATATCGACTCGAGTGTTGTTGGAGTACGTGATAGAGAGATGGGGGCCTGTTTTGAGTCCAGCAGCCTAAACCTCAGCCGTACGAGGAGCTAGGGTGATGAAGATGTCTGTGAACCTCGACGGAGCACGCGAAGGAGCTGACGCGGGCGGAGGCAAAGCGTGTACATGTAGTAGTACTGGGAAGCTTCATGTGGGACGTTCGAGGCACGCAACATGCTCGAACTGACCGTGAAATGAGTCCTACCTGATCGACCATGCCTGTTTGTTTGTTGCCGCTCAAGTCGCTCGCGTAGCGGTGGATATCCACGGGGGAAGGGGTAGGTGGATACGACGTGCTGCAGGCCCGGAATCCTTTGACATGCTGCGCTCGAATCCTGCGCCCGTCCTGTTTGGCCGGCAGAAGGCGATAAACATCATCACGCGTTCCGAGAGGGGTTAAAGGTAAGAGAGCATGGATAGGACGCTTCGCCTGAGTGGCCAGCCTGCCGGCCGAAGCCCACGCTGACATGGCTATCCCGTCCATGTAGCACTAGTACTGGGAAGGATCCAGCGCGGCATGCCGGGCAGCAAATGCGGCGACACGCCGCGACAGTCATCTTCCCCAGGCCGTTAAGCCCTTGCAAAGTCAGCAGGTTGTCCTTGCACCACTCTAGCCCTATGAGGTGTGCCGATCTCGCATCCTTCGTTCGATAGTAAATACATGGCCGTTGATATACAACGGCCAGGACCACCGCCCGAAGTCCTGTAGAGTATCGACAGCGCCCACAATAACCTCGTTCACGTTGGCGGTGAGTCGCGTTACAATGTCGGACGATGAGCCCCCTCCGAGCGCGTGCGGTCCCGACGCAGCTATTCGGAGCTGAACACCATAGTGCGGACGAAGTGGGCAGTGCGTGATATTGCGCATTGGCGTAGAAATACACGGGTACCGCACCTTGCTGCGGTGCATCTCTCAGCGGCGATAGCTCGGTCAACCGGCGGAGAGAAGACCGGCATCACTGGCATGCTACGATCCTCCATCCTTCTCCCCGTCGAGCTTCGGCGCCGAGCAGGCCTTGACGCCCTGTCAGCTGTCGGCAGGCGATCAGGTGTCGTGGTGCGAAAGTCAGAGGGTTGTACTGGTGACTCCCGAGTCCCGCAGGTAGGAAGTAGAGGATACTCAGTAAGTAGACATCGGCGTTACAACGCTATCTCGTTGCCTGATACCATATCGTATGCACAACAGTGTCCGTTTATCATCATCGAATGGCGCGCACTGTAACTTAATCAAGTTTGAAGCCCCACGCGGCCGCGAACGTGTCGCTTTTGCGCCGTTCACACCCGACGGTGAGCACGGAAGGTGTGAAGTATGCTTCCCACGATGCCGTAGGGCTGGTTACATACTCACACAAGCGTGATGACAACGCATATAAGGCTCGAGATCAACATCGCCAAGAGGAGCAGCAAGGTGCAAGGCCCAAAGCATCGACCACGCGGAGGGGCGGAACGCACGTGAGCGAAGCGTGACGCCGAATACTAATGCCCCATTGCAGTCCGGAAGGAACTTGCCCGAGCGCGAAGGGGTGCCCGCTACGCCTCTGCACATGCCTCGTATCTGGTGGGTTTTCCAGACAATTATGCGTGACCGCCCGTTGGTACGGTTTCTCATCGGGAAGCTGAAACTCAAGGGCGTCATGGCAATGCACAGCTCATCGATCGGCCACGTCTGATAGGCACCTCGTTCAACGTTGCATCCTTGCACCTTTATCGCTGCGACGGCGTACCGTAGAGGCGGCCGATATTGACACAGGCGAGGAGTGCTTTCTTCCGTCTCGATCAAGCGAGCAGCTTTCGGGCCTGGACGGCGTGGTTGTGCCACCGGTGCACAGCACCGCTAGAGTGTTTTGAAGCAGTTCAGGCGCTGACAGGGTCTGTATATGTGATTTAGCGGTGTGCCCTCCGTATCTCTTTCTACCCTCCCGAACACAAAATCTCATGTCTCTTTGCCACGACGGTCTGGCGGTTGTGGAACAGTAAGCCTGAACATGTCCTGGAAACATGCCTTTAAGATTGCAGGAAGCCGTTGGAACAGGAGGCAATTTGAGTGCTATGGTGCGTTATGGGATGGAATGTCCTGCAGGATACAAAAAGGTATATTGTAGGCATACCAGCACGCTGGTTTCGCCTGCGCCAGAGATTAGTGTCAGCCCCCTCTTTGGCCACACACCTCGCTGCCGCTGCGCATGTGGTGGTCCTCCCGGCGAGAAAGCCGCCTGTCACATTCAATGCTGCAGGATACTAATCGAGGTGTTCCAGACACCAAGAGTGTCGCGAATATGCTGCCTTGCGGGCTCGAAAACGCCACCAACAGGTGCAATATATTGACGGCCAGACGGTCACTGGATAGTCACGACGTACGGTATACGGATCTGCAGAAGTGGAAGGTGGGTACCGCAGTACTTAGCCGCGGGTCGCCCGCCGTTTGTCAGCTCTGAGTAACCAAGTAATTGGCGCCACGCTTACCAAGTACCCACCTTTCGACCTCGGCAACCGAGAGCGGTGACCTACCAGCTTAGCTTGCTGGAGATTTAAAGCGACTATGCACGTTTCGGAAGCGGAAGCAGTGCCGAACTGGGCTTTAATCAGCTCGACTCCGAGCTTCCAGTGCAGGACCCAAAGTCGTCAAGCCTATCCATACGGCCTCCTCAGTGCGAATCGTTCGGCTTCCCTGAGTAGGCACGAGGTTGATCCAGGTATCAAACAGCTCCTTGACCTCCAGCACGCCCGCACGCTGTAGGTCAGCGTCGGCCGAGAATGCAGCTTCCAGCCCTGCAACGCCGCCAAACACAACAAGCAGGTGGTTCCACGTCGGTGCGATGTACCCTTCACCACCAGGCACCAGCACTGATTGCGCCGGCCGTCCTCGCTCGCTAGTGCCTATGCTGATATCATAGCCACCGTCGAATGGCGCTTCGGTCAAGACGGCACCGAGGGACGAAGCTTGGCGGACGCTGTAGCCCCAGTAGTAGCCGGCTTCTTCGCGAGGGGTATCTGGGGAGACAGCTTCGCAGGCGAGGGAGCCTTTCGTGTTTCCCGGCTTCGAACTTTGCTCTGGCATCCTCACCGTCGTGCGAGTGCGGTCTTCCAGGAGCACCGGCACGAAGACTCGGTTCGAAGAAATACCGCAGTCCAGCAGGGTGCCCGGAGTTCCCTGATCATCGGTGGCTTGTCGCACGGCTACAGCTTCGCGGTATGGGCACCACTCATCGCTTCGCAGGTGATGAGGCATATCCAGACTCGGAAGCGCACCAGCAAGCTTGAGGTCCGGATGCATCGGGAACAGTGCGCGCCTGAGATTGGGTGGGGTCTCCAGGTAGCTCAACACGTGGAAGAGGAAGTAGTTGGGGTCCGCGAAGGCGGTGTAGCCGTCTTGCTCGGGAGGGCGTGTCGGAGCCTGGCCATCGTTGAACACGACGACCTCGTCGACGCAGAAGACTGCGCAAGCCCGGGCTATCTGGCCGGCCAACGCTGTCTTTTGCTCGGGAGTGATTGCACTGCCTACATTAGCTGGACCGTCTGGAGTGGTGAGCTTCGACGCCGACAGGGCGCCTGCCCCCCCGCATCAAATGCAGCATCCGCCTCGGTGGTGGATAGGATCGTGGGCGGTCTTCCAGGTCGAAGCAGGTGGGTACGGACTGGGATAGACAGAGCACAAACCCGGGGTGCGGGGATACATACTTCGCGATGATACTGCCCGGCAGAGCAACACTGAGCGTGTAAGAGCGTCCCGTCTTCGGTACGAAAAGGGCAGAAGGCTTCGAGGTGTCGACGAAGGTCTTGCCGTCGCGATCGGGCTCGTTGTTCGGCTTGCGCTTCTGTAGAAGACGTCAGTGCATACCTCACACCCCTGTAGTGGTGTGACTTCCTACCTTGGACTTGTGAGAAGACATCTAGGCGCCTGCGTCTGTGAGGTGAGGTGAAGTGTGGCTCATATATCTTTTCAAATGCGGAACCGGCGGGCAGTCGAATTTGTCACGTCGCTGCGGCTTCATTCCGCGCCCATTGGATCGATTCACTTGGACCTTCATGTTCACCACATACACTCGATCCGATAACATAGAAGCAGCATGTTACGATAGAATTGAGGATATGGCGTCTGATAGCTCATATATCTACCCGCGACCTATGACGCTGCCCAAGCTCAAGCCCCGAATCCCCCTTGGACACATAAGCCCTCCTTCGTGTCCCTGAGGTTGGCCTTACTAAGACTTTCCTGACCACCCTTTTTCTCGTAACATCCCTTCGCACGCCGGTTCGCAATTCGGTCGTCATTATTTACACCCAGGCGAGACGAGCAACACGGAATACCAGTCATCTGTCTCTATCTACAGGTAAGGCTTTCCTGGGACTGAAGTCTTGACCCGGTATAAAAGTCTACCTTCGACTCACCACTCACCGTCCCGCAGCCTGCCGGTTCGTATTCATCCCCATCAACGCCGCAACCGCCGTAGCCTGCTCATCCCGCTCCGCCTGCCGGGCTGCGAAGGGCGCACCCTCTTCCCGCCTACTTGCCATCGATCGCCGTCGCCGTCGCCGTCGGCGCCATCTGAGCATCCCCCTCCGCCCGCGCAGCCGCTGCCCTCACTTTCCTCCCATGCATCGCCCGGAATTCCAACTGTAGAGCGGTCCGTTCCGCGATTGTCTTCGTCACCGCAAGCGCCACGAGCAAGGCACTCAGTTCCTCCTTTGAAGCGAGATCCATCCACACGACGTTCCGCATGGGTATTATCGGGATCGCATATCTCTGATGCGTGACGGGCTCACTGGGGTAGATGAATCGTACATCGAAGTCTAGCAGCCCCGTCACGGGCAGCATTAGCTCTTCGCAGAGAACATTCGCGCGATCGAGGGTGGGCTGGACGTAGTGGTACGCGTGGTTGACTGCTTGGGCGAGGGTGTGTTTGTCGATGAGCTCGGGGTTGGGTGCTGTGCCGAGCCAGATGCTGAGGCTGAGTGTTACGCTGGGGATATTGAGCCACTCTGATCGGGCGAATCATTGGGAGACGTGGGCTGCGTATTTGGCGCGGTTGTAGCCTTCGTCGGCTTCTTGGCGGGTTCGGTCATGTGCGCGTTCTGGGATCGCGGCGTGAGCTCTCCTGCTTTCGTTCGCACTCATGGTTCTCGACGAGATGAGGCAGAAGCCCAGGAGGTGAAGGACCGGCTGAAGACTTCTTAAATTCTTGCGTCCGGTTGCATGTGATAGCAAACAGCACGCCTACCCACAAAGCGCGGACGGCGGGAGTCTAAAAGGCAGATAGGTTGTGAGCAAGATCACTTGTTGAGAAGGACCAAGTCCGCGATACGCACAAACCGGCGAACAACGCGGGTTCCCTTGTCCTGGGGAGACGTGACAGGGGGCAGTGCTTGGGCGCTGTATCACAAGGCCTGAATATCCTATGGGCCCCTTGTGGACGTTCAGAGAAGGAGAAAGACCACTTCTCCATCACCGCTTTGCTCTTGGACCATTCAGTCGGACAGCCAGGTATGCCAAGTAGCCCGCGGGAGGTGAGCGGTGCCCGCTGACTATTCGATCAGGCGGTGAATGAGCGCAATGCTGGACACGAAAGTGGAGTAGTATCGACCAACGTAGACGATGTCGCGGACTGATTGCGGACCTCAGGAGACCATGTCAGCCACCGCCTTACGGGCTTCCACGGCAGCATCGTAGCCATAAAGGTATGCCCTGTCATCCGGCGACCTAAAATCAGCCGCATGCGGATCAGCCTCAACCTGCCTTTTGAAAGCTGCCTCACCCAACTGCTCGTACGCAGCCTTCCACTTGGCCGTCATGCCCGCCCACAGCTTGTCGCGCTGTTCCTGCTCCAGCCCGTTCGGCAACGTAAACATCTTCGCATCGCCGTAGGCCGTTCGGCGGATGCTTTCTATGCGTGGTTGTCTGAAGTTATGGTAGGCTTGCATGCGCACCGGCATTTTGTTTCGGTCAAGCAACGTTTTCGGGTCAAGAAATTCTGCCAATACGGCAGCATCTTCGAGGGCCATGGCGCCGCCTTGTCCGGCGTGTGGGATGATAGCGTGGGCAGCGTCGCCGACGAGCACGAACTTGCCGCTCTGGCTCACGTATGAGTCGAGCTTGGGTACGTCGCCGAGCTCCCATTTTGCGCAGTCGTCCACGAGGTTCCAGACCTTCTTCACAGGCGTGCAGAAGTCCTTGAGATGGGAGCGGACCTCATCCAGGTCACCCGGTTGGTTCCATCTGCCGAGCTCGGTGTGGCTTGATCTGGGGATGGAGAGAAGGGCGTTGTAGAGCTCGCCGCCGGCTAAAGCGTAGCCAAGGACAGCGGCGCCGGGGCCAACCCATACCATTGAGAAGTCGCCCGCCATCAATCGGGCAGTCTCGGGGTCTTGCAGCATTCTGGCCTTAGGCACCACGGCCCGGAAGCATGCCTCGTTGTATGACTCGGCTTGCACTGGCGATATGGCCGAGCGGGCGCGCGAACGTATGCCGTCTGCGGCGATGATGAGATCTGCTTCCAGTTGCGTGCCGTCGTCTAAGCTCATCGTTCCCCTTTCCGCGTCAATCGACGTGACAGCGTGGCCAAAACGTATCTCTACTCCCTCCTCCAGCGCCGCCTTGGCAAGGATATTCTGAAAGTCCGGTCGATAGATTTGCCAATACGGACTTCCGAACTCCCATTCGCTCATTGGATTGTGCGGTATCTCGCCGATAACTTTGTCGTCGCTGTAGCGTCTCACCGTCATGACATCCGGCTGGTTGACGACCTTCAGGAAGTGCTCTTGTAAGCCCCACTGGTAGATGATTCGGCTGGCGTTGGGGGACATCTGGAGACCGGAGCCGTATTCGTACAGCTTGGAGTTCCTTTCGTAAACCGTGACCTTGTGGCCCTTTCTCGACAGGGCGAAGGCACACGCGAGGCCGGCTATGCCCGCACCGATGACCTTGATGTCGAGAGAAAGATCGTTGGCAGAGCCCATGATGTGTGATGCGATGCGAGGCCAGGTTCGACAAGAGTCAATTGGCATTCGCGTCAACTAAATATACGACGCCATCTTGCTGAGACATCCAACCATCGACGCCTGCTTCCACCTACATCAGCCGGAAGGATTGAGGCTGCTAGAGCTTGGCGTTGGGATTCACACTGTGCATAGCTGACTACTCTGCTGAGTTGTTGCTCGCATTCGGCTGAACATGTCTGGACGCCCCGTTGCTGTACGACGTGCAAAAGCCTGGGTTGATATGGCATGTCGGCGATTTTTAGGGGCTCGCTACGCCCAGACAATTATCTTATAGCAACGTGATGGATCTGGACCAAATCGGGTCAGCGATGTGACGAGATGCTGTTCGATAAGTGGTTGTTCTGCGAAGAGGATGCGTTCGAGGCATCGGCAACGGTTTTTCCGGTGATCCGGGGAAATTTGCCACTCCAACTCCTTACTCCACCTCATGAGACGTCAGGCTTGCGTCGAATATATTGCACTCGCCGCAGAGCAAGCGCTGGAATCCGGTCTCGTGACCATGCTGGTGGGACGAAGGAGCACTTCTGGCGCCAACAACGACGAATGCTTGGCGAGGCGACAGTGCAGTAAAAGGCAAACAGGAGTAGCGGACTCGTCAGATTCATGCAGTCGATTACATGTACATATGTTGAGACGGGGAGACCACGCTGACGAGGGGGTTGGCAGAGGAGAGGAGGCCATTGTGCTGAAGTCCCGAGTCACCGACATCTCAGGGAGTCGACTGCCTCGCTTCGCCGCAAACACTCCCGCGTCTCGACCACGGACGGCTGTCAAACGAGATGAAACTGGACAGTCCAGCAGGTATAGTACTGCTGTACAGCTATATGAACTGCTGTAGCCTCCCCCTCATGCTCATCCCCAACAATCATCGTTCTTGCTCTGCTCTCATTCTCTGCTTCCACGGTTGATCCGTCAGTTCTCTCATTAAACTCCAACTACAAGTCACTCGTTACCAGATAAAAAGTTGCACCATGTATACCTCTACCATCCTCGCCGCGCTCTCGATGAGTGCCGGCGTTCTTGCCCAGCAAATCGGCACCCTCACGACCGAGACCCACCCCCCTCTCTCAATGTCCCGCTGCACCTCAGCGGGCTGCACCAAGGAGAGCCACTCCGTCGTCCTGGATGCCAACTGGCGTTGGCTCCACAGCACCACAGGATCCACCAACTGCTACACCGGCAACACCTGGGACAAAACGCTCTGCCCCGACCCCACGACGTGCGCTACCAACTGCGCGCTGGACGGGGCGGAGTATGAGGGCACCTACGGCATCAAATCCGACGGCGAGGCGCTCACGCTCACGCTCAAGACGGGCAGCAACGTCGGTTCCCGCGTCTATCTCCTGGGACCGCAGGGCGAGAACTACGTCCTGTTCGACCTCAAGAACAAGGAGTTCACGTTTGACGTCGATGTGTCGAACTTGCCGTGCGGGCTCAACGGTGCTCTGTACTTCGTCGAGATGGATCGCGATGGTGGGCTGAGCGAGTATGCGAACAACAAGGCTGGTGCCAAGTATGGTACCGGTTACTGTGATAGCCAGTGTCCGCAGGATATCAAGTGAGCATATTTTTTGGAGCCTGTTCGAATATCGCTGACCGTGTCAACTCAACTTAGGTTCATCAACGGTCAAGTATGCAGCTCGCGCTTGTCACCCTGGACACCTGATGGCGTGCTGACAGGATACGTAGGCCAACATCGACAACTGGACTCCCGCGACTGGGAACTCCAACACCGGCACAGGTAGCCACGGTTCATGCTGCAACGAGATGGACATTGTGAGTGAACGTCCGGGTTGACCATCCTTCCGCGGCTTATGCTGACTTTACCCCTCGCTTCAAGTGGGAGGCAAACAAAGTCTCGGCTGCCTTGACACCGCACGTATGCAACAAGGCCGGTCAGACTGTCTGCACTTCCAATACCACCTGTGGCGTCGGTAACGAGCGCGCCGATGGTGTCTGCGACAAGGATGGCTGCGATGTATGCGTCCCACTCCCACCATCCTCTCCGACTCTACCGTTACTAACGGGTGGTGCCGCCCACAGTTCAACTCCTACCGCATGGGCAACCACTCCTTCTACGGCGCGGGCAAAACCGTGGACACGAGCAGCAAATTCACCGTCGTCACCCAATTCATCACGGCCGACGGCACCGACTCCGGCGACCTCACCGAGATCCGCCGCGTCTACGTCCAGGACGGCAAGGTCATCCAGAACTCCAAGTCGGATGTCGCCGGCGTGGAGGGCAACAGCATCACCGAGGGCTTCTGCAAGGCGCAGAAGACGGCGTTTGGCGACACCGATAGCTTCGATGCCCGCGGCGGGCTGAAGGCCATGGGCAATGCTTTCTCGCGGGGCATGGTGCTCGTGATGTCCATCTGGGACGACTACGCGGCCGAGATGCGCTGGCTGGACGCGCCCTACCCGGCCACTGACGCGACTACTAAGCCGGGTGTGGAGCGGGGGACGTGTGCGGCGAACAGTGGTGTGCCTGCTACCGTCGAGGGGAACAGCCCGGGCGCTAGTGTGCAGTTTTCGAACATCAAGGTTGGCACGATTAAGAGCACGTTTGCTTGAACGAGGGCCGTTGGGAGAAGGCATCGTTTCTGCGAAGCAAAATCTGCTGGGCGATGGGAGGAGTACGTGGTGCATGGTCACCCCTTCGCTTCGTGTGCATAAGTTAGCTTCGATACCAACAGTTCACTGCGTAACACTCTGGTCGAGCATGTAATTTCCATCCCCACGCGTCTTATGATTGGTCAGAGACATCATCGAGCATCGCCGAGCAGCCTCTCATGCATCTTTCCGTCAGTGGCTGGGACGAAAGCTGGGTCTGAGCGCGCATTGAGGCGTCCAATGCACTCCACCGAATGCAAGCCATCGTCTAGGGCGTCCAAGAATGACTGATAAGTGCATGTAACTGTCCGATTTCCAACTTGCGGAGAGACCACGCTGTTGTCTCGCTGCCACATGCGATTGGGTCGCCTCGCGGTCTTCAAGCGCGGTGACATTCATGTTGTTGGGAGTGCGGTAGACCTTGCTGTCCCTGACTTTCCGGGGATTGTGCGGATGAGCAGCCCAGCCTAGGGAGGTATACTGCTAGCCGCCGAGTGCTGCCAAATGAGCTGGTAGGTACCAATACGTCGCCCGAGGAGGTCCGGAGCTCACGCAAGGTTGATCTGATCGACGCTGCAATCGATGGAAGGCAGCCCTTTGCTGACAGCCGGTCGAGTATCCTTCGGCGGTGTTGCGAGAAGACGGTTCAGCGACAGGAGGAGCGGCGTGGTTGATGTGATGTTGATGAATGTCGTCGAGTGATTATTTCTGCTTGCCCTTGCTGTGCTGTGCTGTGCTGTGCTGTGCTGTGCTGTGCTGTATTATTTCCTCAAAGGATCACCTCGCTACCGGCGCCGCGGGCGCTAAGCGCGATCGATGACAAGCTTCCGTCCTGACGATTGACAGCGTCGATCATTTGGCTGCTTTTTTGGAATCTGGAGCACACAAGGGGGGACACCAAACGCTGTGGAACACCCAACTCACCTGCGATTCGACGACCGCTGTTGGCGGCTACACGAAATACCGTATTTGTCAACCACGGTCGCGATAGCACTGTTTCCCGGTTACCTAGTGTACCCCCTCCCGCAAGCTTGCGAGCGATGAATCGTTGGAACGACAAACACCAACAGTCCCTCGGTGCGGTGTTGGTGGTGAACGGTCGTCATTCATGAGTCTTCAGCATGTTGCAGCATTTTGATGGCAACGCGCAGACCCGGAATGATCGCCAGGCCTCATACATCCGGGAGGTGTTGCGCCTACGGCAAGACGAGACGGAAGATGAGGTGGAGAACAAGGCCAGAGAGCTCGGTCTCGACGTCGCGACCGTGACGTCGCTCGAGATGAAGTCGCACTCCCGGAAGCCGGTATCGTCGGACACGTCGCGAATGTCACAAGAGTCTGTAGGCTCCCGCGCGTCGCAGTCGACCGGCTTCATGTCTACATTCTCGGACGCCTCGCGGGATCACCACCACAACGCCGCGCGTGCGCCTTACCGGTCTTCTCTTTCCTTTCGAGACTACGACGCGTTCGTTGCCCGCGGGAGACCGGACGGCAGGAACTCGGTGTCCTTCTCACCTCCTACTACGCCATCTCAATCTACGCTGTCGCTTGCCCTTTCCAGCCCTTCGTCATCGCCCAAGAGACACTTCCGGCGCATACGCGGGCTGAGTATGCTGAGACTGGTTCGCACCGGCTCGAATACCTCCGTGGTCGACAACTGCCCGCATTGTCCGCAAGACGTACGGAGCCAACAGCGAGCAGGCCACAAGCTTCCGTGTGGCCATCGGCTATGCACGCAGGCTCTGCGCTGCAATATCAATGCGAGTACTGGAAACCAGGACAACGCATTGCCAAGTTGCTGCAGCGTACCGATACCGGGTAGCCTCGTCGAGCACGTAACCACGGAGGCCGAGCAGAATGCTTTGCTGCTGAAGGTGGAGCAGCAGAACGAGGACGTTACTGTAGTGTCCTCGATCAAAGACGCGTGTGAACCGCCCCAGAACAAGCTGGACTCAGTGGCTCCCATCGGGGATATGCATAAGTCACTGGAGGAGTCGAAGCTGGAGCAACCGCCACAACATGCCGAAGAGATGCTGAAAGGGTCAGCGCTGAGGCAGCTTGGGCAGGATCAAGCCGAACAACTCGATCGCTTCGTGGCGTGGTCGACGAAGCAAAGAGCAGAGCTCGAAGCACAGCAGAACTCGTTGCGAGAGCAGATGAAGGTCAGGCATGACTCGGCATTAGAAGAGCTCGCGGATGGTCACAATGCTGCCATGGCCGAAGCAGAGGACAAACAGGTCAAGGCTGAAGCAGACATGCGAGCCTCCCACGACCGGGAGAAGAGAGACAACGCTACCGCGCTGAAGCACATGGAGGCCTACTGCGCTGGGAGGTATAGTAGCGGCGAGCTGCACGATCGCGTAGTGACTGCGCAGGATAATGCAGAGTTGGAGAAGACGAAGCGGAGTCGGGAACAGATGGATGGGAGGCATGAGAGCGCGATTAACGTGCTTCGCGGCGAGCAGAGTCGGCGGATGAGATTGAGGGCTCAGAGGCAGGAGCGGGAGGAGCAGGAGCTTCGTCGTGTACAGCGGAGGGAGGAGCTGGAATTGGAGCGATCATGCATTCAAGAGGTTGCGCTGCTGGAGAATGAGATTCCCGAGAGACGGCGTCAGTTACAGGGTCGATGGCAGCTGCAGACTGCTGTCATGACACAGCAGTTTGCGGCGGCATCTGTTTTGCCAGCTGAGGCACGACTGCCACCGCTGCCAACGCTGGCTTGGCAGCTTGATTTGGCGCTGCCTCCTCCTGCGACGACATTGGGGGCGGTCGAGGAGGCGCGTTGCGAGACGAGCAAGAATGGGATTTCCACTGGGTTTACGATGTATGGGAAGTCTGGCTGCGCTGCCTAACGGGGAAATGGGCTATGATGACACGATAAATGTTGATGAGTTGGAGGATGCGTGCATGGTGTGGGTGCGTTCGAGCAGGCTCGCGTACGATTAGAGAGATGTCCTTTGTTAGACGCGTTTTCTTGCTGCCGAATTCGACCAATTATTCGATATGCCCTCGAAGGCACCACTGAAATGCCAAGAGAGCAACGGCTTGTTGATTGAGTGTGTTCTGTTCGATGACAGACCGATCCATACCCACAAGAGGATGAGACCACTGCAATCGCTTAGCCAGGCTATGTTTCGTCCACACAGATGAAGACTTACAGCTGTGGATCCGAGATAATTTTGGCGCGCGTTCGTGACAGCGAGGGCCGTATCAAGTAAGGGTCGCAAACTCGAACGTACAATGAGGCAGGTCTCTGCACGAGAACGGGGCTCAAATTGGCCTGGCTGCTGCAAATCATCCTATAAGGCGGAGCGGAAAGTCCTGCGCAAGAAAGAGGACGGTCACGCTGGCGCTGACGCAGGCAGCAATCTCTGAGTCGAAGTCCCACCTTGGCCATCACCATGTGAAATGTTCAGGAAGATTAATTCATGTTCAATGAGTGTGCTTTTAAAGTCTCTCGACTACACATCTGCCACTCTGCCACTCTGCCACTCTGCCACTCTGCCACCAAGTGTTCGACATACTAAAGGTCTGCTATAAACTCAACAGGCGTTCCACCATCGCTCAGACAGTCTCTGATTCCCAGTCTCTGCGCCATTCGTCCCGCCATTCGTTGTTGCGCTATTGATCGCCCTCTTTATCGTACCAGCACTTACTCTGCCTCGGGCCGTGGGTGACGGTGACAGTCACGGTCTTTGTCTTGGTCGCTGAACGACACGAGATTGTCGGACAGGAGGACATGGTGTGGCTCGATGTCATTGAGTTGGTTGGAGTCGGATATGAAGACACTGAGGTCAACGACGTCGAAGCCATTGAGCTGGTCAAACAAGAACTCTCGGTGGCGGGACTCGGACTAGTGCCATTGATGTTGTCGTACAGACCACACATAGCGTTGGGATCTGCTGGGCAAGTGACGTCGACGCAGATCGAGTCGAGTACTTTGCCCTGCGCCGGCACCACCGTAACTGGTGGGCTGCACTTGTAGCTAAAAAGCGAGAAGAGGGCGTTGGCCACGGCGTTGATGTCGGATGAGGCGACGCCGAAGGAAGCGGCCGAAAGGCCGACCTGGGTGATGAAATAGCCAATCTCGTTAGGATCGAGCGCCATGTACCTGGAAGCCGGCTATCAGCAACTTCAAACCGTTCAACCTAGGTGGGGACAACTTACTGATGGACACGGTACATGCTACCAACTCCCCCGTATGCTGGGAAGCCAGCAGTGTTGTACTTGGAGCAGCCAAGTAGGACACCAAAGTACTGATAAAGATGTGTCAAGAGGAAGCTAAAACGGATAGATCAGCATCATCATCAAGTAGTGGATACAGAAGCAACATACTATTGGTTCGATGTCGTATCATTAGCCGGGAGGTTATGCATCAAAGGGACAGCGCCTCCGCCGTCGAGGAAATTTTGCGAGATCGGAGGGTTTGTGGTGAGGTTGAACACAGTGTCGTTGTTAGTCGAGATGTCGCAACCGTTGAAGTACGGCAGCAAGTTGACGGCAGTGCCATTGTACACTCCGTTGGGGTTCAAGATCCCAGGAACCAGGACTCCATTGGATGGCTGAATACAGTCAGCCCAGTCCTTCGAATGGTGGACTGTCTTGCACGAACCTCGGTGTAGTTCCCAATGACAGCGGTGTTGACCAACAGTGTCAGGAGGGTGTACTGATTGGCGGCACTATTATCGGTCAACAGAGCTGTGGTGTAGTAGTCGCAGATGGAGGTGTTTGCTGGACGCTGTGCCACGACAGACCCAATCGTGGCAAGTGCACTCAAGCAGACAATGAGGTTGCGAGGCATAATCAAAGGTGATTGAATGCAGGGTAGCAAGTGATACAATACAAAGTTGGAGTCACAGATTGGAAGAAGACCGAGGAGGACAGATATATAGACGAGGACGCGCGAGTCGCTTGACCTTCAAACACCTCACCCAGCCCATCCTTGAGGTCTCTGATACATGTAGACATTGGCGCTACCAAGCTTCTTTCTAGGTTACATTAGCTTGACTGCTTATCCAGGATAGCGGTGCATTAGTGCAACTGTGCTATAGCCCCGCACTTCTTGGCGGGAAATAGATGTTGATATTAATACATACCCCGCATTAGTTCACTTTCTGATCATCAGTATGGCAGTCACATGTAGACGTGCACATCTTTTTCAAATTCAGATGTTCTAGACTTACTGTTCTACAAGGGTTCAGAGCGGAATCTCTGTAATCCTATGCCTCGCCTCCCCTGCCATCTTCTGCCGTTGCAGTCGCTTCATGTTCCTCAGCTACGAGGGTATGGAAATCGGCCAGACCGTCGGGGTTAGGACTGGCGGATTGTAACCCCAGGCATCCAATGTAGGTTCGTAGCATTAGGTTTCCTCGGCAGGTGTCGTATCCGGGGATCACTACGCTAGGCGGCCACACCTCCATGTTTCACCGCAATCAACGGCTAGGCGGACGTCGAAGACGCATTCCTCCCACATGGACGACCCCGAGGAGATTTGAGCCGTCGCTCCGGGCAAACAGCTCAAGCTGACTCCTTCAAATTCAATTGGCTCGACGGGCTACAGGAACCAAAAGCTATGCAAGCTATATTTGCGATACCATCCTGACGACCGCATCAGGCAGTGACAAGAGGATCATCGTCTGCATCTGGACGCCTAGAGCGCTCGAATGGGGCACACACACTACTTGGGCCCAAGATCGGCATGACGAGTCCCAGGAAGAGGAGAACAGAGACGTCCCGGAAGATTTCTAGGTAAGGCACTTGGACACTGCAGTGTGTCGAACTCTAAGATATCTCGCAAAGTCTGCTCATTGGACCCTGTAGTGTTGGAAGCTCCCTCACCCAGCGTTGTCACGTCGACAATGTACACCTTCTGTAGCGGGACAACCAATATCGTGACTAACGACAGCGTCCCGTGTCGAGATAGGTTGTCCCCTTCGAGATCGACGTAAAGACTGGGTGGCTCCTTCGGACAGTCTTTGAGGCTGTCCAAGAGAACTTGAAGTGGTACTGACTGAGAGTCGACGAGCACACTGTCCATAATGATAACGGGACTCAAATAGAGTCGACTGTGCATGAAAGTCCTCGACACTTGCGTGTCTCTCTCATATCATGACCCATACGAAGCTCCCCAAGCACATGATATAGTGGTTCGTACTCTTCGTCGCGGGACTAATGGTCGTGATTCCAAATACAAACGTGCGTGATGCAGCCAACAAATGGCTGTTGTGCCGACTCCTCGTATTCTTGTGAATTCAACGAATGGGGAGCATAGCGAGGAGGTGCGATGCAGTCGTCAATGCTGCTCGCAGATCTAGTGGAAGTTGTCGTTGCTGTGCGCATCGTCATTGTCAGCGCAGCGTCTATCATTAGGTCCACCTAACCCAGCGAAGCATAGATGTCCTGTTTTCCGTCGTAGCAGATGGTTGACATGGAATCCAAAGCATGCGATCATTTTGAGGCATACCGTTGAGCACGACCAATCAGGCAGTACCCTCCACTCTGGAGAAACGGCCTAACAGCCGCGGAAAGCTTTCGTAGGCAAAGTGCCCCTGTCCCGCGCTGGAAGAGCGGACTTTGTCCGCAAAGAGAACGGCTGCACGAAGACTCCAACATGTGGTGATAAGATGAGCAGCAATACACGGTACTGGTTCGTAGTAGTATATACAGGAGCTCTATTCATTACAGAATTATAAACTGGGTACCAATGTGACCGTCGTCCCTTTTCGCAAACGCCTTCCCATGCAAGCATATCTCGTACATCAACACATCTCTATCGCGGTCTTATGTATCCAATCAATCAAGCAGTACACGCCGGAGCACCACTCGAGCTCTTCGTCAGGTACGAGAAGACGGTCGAAGTAGATTTCAACGTCGTCGTTTTTGTCGTAGGCGCTGGCGTGCTTGTACTCGTCGAGGTCTTTCCAGACACTGTAACGGTCTTGAAGATTGTCGCAGTCGAGGAGCAATGTGGTCGTGAGTTTTGTGGTGCTGGCCGCGCTGTTGACGATGGTGACCGTTTGTTGCGAAGCGGTGAGTACAGACGTGCTGGTGACAATTTTGTACGATGTCGAGATAGTTTGAGCTTCGGTTTCGGTGCGGACGGAAGAAACAGTCTTGACGCTTGAGACCGTGCTGCCCGCTAGTGACACCGTCTCGAACGATGTAGTGTGGCCAAGACTTGTGAAGGTGCTGGCCCCCACGCTCTCAGTGGTGAAGGACGTAGCATAGATTGTGCTTGTAAGCTGGGAGCCGGGCTGTGATACCGTAGTAACGGAAGTTTTCGTCACAATGCTCGAGACTGTTGCGGCAGATGCAGACTCTGTCACAATCGATGAAGAGGTGGCGTAGCTGGTGGATAGAATGGTTGAAGTCGATGGCTTCAGCGTCGAGGCCGGGTAAATGGAGTCAGTGCTTGTTTCCGTAGCATAGAATGTGGACCCTGCCAGCGAGATCGTGGACGTCTTGGTGAAGGAAGTAATTGTGGCATTCACGGTGAGGGTAGTTGTACCGGCAGCTCGCGGCTGCAAGGCCCTTCGGAATAGTCGAGCGGGCGCCGAGGGGCTACAAGTGATGGTAGTCTTCTTGGTTGTTGTCTTGAACGATGTGACAGAGATTGTGCTTGTGCTCGGCTTCAGCGAGGTCGTCTTGATCACATCTGCTCCCGACACAGAGAGAGTGCTTGTAGTGCTGGTCGCTTTCGGCGTGATGGTCGAGTAGACAGTCGACAGCGTCCCTTCGTTGTTCGTCACGGTGGCTGCTTTCGGCGTTGAGGTCGAAAGCACATAGATTGTGGTTGTAGCCTTGACGACTGTGGCTTTTGGCGTATAGCTTGAAGTCGACAGGACGGTAAGTGTAGACAGGATAGTCGTGGGCTTGCCCTGAACAGTGGTCGTTGCGAGATCGGTCTCGGTGCTCTTGATGGTCGTTGCCTTACCAGATACGGTGGATGTAGCAAGGGTGGTCTGGGTCGTCTTTATAGTCGAGGCTTTGCCCGAAGCGTAGACCGTTTGCAGAACTGTTTCTGTGGACTTGACAGTAACGGTACTTGGCGCTTCAATTAGCGTGCTAGTCAAAAAGCTCGTAGCTTTAATAATCGAAGTCTTCAGAACAGGCGACGGGGTGACGGTTGTGCCATCATTTTCCGTGACAACAAAGACCGACGTGCTTGTCGTGGCCCCGTTGCTGACCGTGATGGATGCAACTTGATTGCTCGTGTAGGTCTTGGTAGTGTAGACCGTGACCAGGGAAGCGGACGACGTAGAAAGAATCGTGCCGGAGGCTGTCGAAGAAGAAACGGTACTCGATGTGACGCAGCCCGCGGGAGCAGAGCCGATGCCTGGCGTGAAAGGCTGGACGTCGACGACCGAGAAATCGATCCAGCTTGTGGTCAAGAAGAAGTTGCCCAACTGGAATTGAACGACCTCCGCGTCGGTGAGCTGCTCGGAGAAGCTTGCGCGGCCGCACGTGCTTGACCCGGGTCCGTAGTTGTGGTACTCGCCATACGTCACGCCATCCGTCTGGGGGGAGGACTTGGACCATATGTCCCATCCCCCCGCTCCGACGATAGATGAGAGGTACGAGTCGATGTACACCACCTGAGCGAAGTTGTCCCACGGACGACCCAAGCTGACATTGTTCCAGCCGGAGGCGTCCACGCCAGTAGCCGGCACGATCGAGCATTGATCGAAGATGAAGGCGGCCTGGGTGGTGTTCGTCGCGCGTTTCTGTGCCGTGATGGAGTTGCCATCCTCGTTCGGTGCGATGGTGGTGTTGAGGAAGTACCCGGCGCCGCCTCCGAAGATGAAATCGATATTACCTTCGATGTAGGTCTTGACCGTGAACATGGAGCCGCTGATATAGAGGGTGTCTTGGTTGCCGTAAATCTGGCAGCCATGCATGAACGCATACTTGCTGCTCTTCACCGCGAAGCCAAGCGATGCGATGTCCTGCTGTGTGCCGTTGTTGTTTCGGAAGTTGATGTTGTATGCGTAGAAATAATTGCCAGTAGCATAGACAGTAGCGGCATCAACGTCGCTGCCAGTACCTTGAGTGTCAACGCCGTACGACTGCTGGATCGTGACCTGGTTCTGAGAGTAGTCGTCGGTCGCCGCGGAGTAGCCCATGAAGATCGTTGTGCCGCTCTTGTTCACGATCAACTGCTCCTCATAGGTTCCCGGGTAGATGAAGATGGTGGCGTTGGTCTTGCTGGAAGTCGGCGCCGCATTCAGCGCGTCTTGGATGGTCCCGTAGACCGTCTGGCCAGCAATGGGCTGCTGTGAGACGATCAGTGCTCCGCTCGGAGGTGCAGTGCCATTATAGGTAGAGTTGCCGGATACGGTGATGTTCGTACTGGGCGCAGTGGCAGTGCTTGGTTGCGGAGTGACGATCGAGCTCCAGTAGGTCATATCGATCCATGTGGTCGAGTCCATAACCGATTGAAGAGGATAGGTATCGGACGTGAGCAGGGTGGCATTTCCGAACGCCTGGCGAGCGGCAACGTTGTTCTCCCAGTTGGAAGGCCCGGTGTTGTTGTATTCTGCGAAGGTGATATAGTCGGTACGTGGATCAGTTGCCGACCAGATCTTCCAGCCGCTCGGGTTCACGACTTTGTCGATGTAGGAGTTCTTCACAACCACCAGAGCGTAGGCTGAGTACGGCCTTCCGAGATAGACTGCATTGGTGAGATCCACGGTAGCATCGGGTGCGGCCGTGAATAAGCACTGGTCGAAGATATAGCCTCCAATTGCGGAGGAGGAGGCTCTGCTCTGAGCTGTCATCGCAGAAGAAGCACGCTTGGCACCAATTGTACAGCCCTTGAAGTACGCTTTCGAGTAACCCCAAATGAAGTCGATGGCACCGCCGATGTAGCAGGACTCATAGTACTGGTACCCAGCAGTTGCACCGTTGAGAAGAGTATCCTGCCAGCCGTTGAACGAACAGGCATAGAATCCGATATCATTGCCGTATATGCTTCCGGCAAGCGTCACGTAGCTGGCCTCGGAGCCATCAAGATTGTCGGAATTGATGATGTTGATGTTGTAGAACGAGATCCGGTTGGAGGCGGTGGAGACGGTAGCGGTCTCAGCATCGGAGTGTCCGACCGGCAGCGGGCTGACAGACAGACCGCGAGCGAATGTGATCGTAACCTGGTTGTCGCTGTACGACTGACCAGGGCTGCTTTGAGTGTAGCCAACGATGCGGACAGGTCCTGGACGATTGATCGAAGGCACTTGCTCGGTGTATGTACCCGGGTAGATGAAGATGGTCTGGTTCGTGGAGTCGCTGGGCAGCGACGCAAGAGCGGCTGTGATGTTGGAATACGATCCATTGACATCACCGTTGGCTGACACCAGGACAGCATACTGAGATGGTTCCGTTCCACTGTCAGGATGGGCGTTCACCGTTGCGGTAGAGGTGGACCCGGATGGGTTGGTCGAACTGCCGCTGCCGGCCGTCGATGTTGCTGTCCAATTGAACGACGGAGCATGGTCGTAAGCCGTCATATCAATCCATGAGGTATCGCCGATCCAGCTGGAGAGTGAATATTGGGAGGCCTGCGTAGTCGTGAGGTTGGTGGCGAAAGAGGCACGGGCCGTGCTGGACTGCCAGCTACCCGGACCTAGAATACGACGAATGTCAGCCTGGTTCTGAGACAAGCACACATGCTCGACACCTCTCCAAGCCATTGCAAGATGGCACCAGCGCCAAGTGCAGCTGGACGGAGGCGTTCGGCGGTCTGGGGATGTGTGCACGTCTCACGAGAGGGTTCGGCCAGTATCGGCTATACCCTTCGGTATGACTTACCCGTGTTGTTGAATTCCGCGAAGGTAACGTTCGAAGTCTGCGGGCTGCCGGTCGACCAGACATTCCATCCTGCGGCATTGATGTTCTTGTCGATGAAAGAATTCATGTAGACAGCGGTCGAGAAGTTGTCGTACGGGCGACCTGTAACGCCCAGGAGGTTAGCATGAAGGTCCTATTGCCCAGTATGTGACACGAGGTATTGGCTCACCAAGATAGCTCAAGCCAAAGGAGTTGCCGTAGGTGGACGTGTACGTAATGTAGCAGCTGTCGAAGACAAAGCCTGAGATCGTGCCCGCCGTCCGTGATTGCGCTGAGATGCAAGCGCCCGGCGTGTTGGTCGCGATGTAGCATTGGTGGAAGTATGCGGTGCTGAAGCCCCAGATAAAATCGATGGATCCTTCGATATACGAGTTGGAGAAGAGTTGAGTACCCTTGTTGGCAAGTAGGGTGTCTTGGAAGCCGACGAACGAACATCCGTAGGCGGCGATGTTCGCCCCGTAGAAGTCGGCGGCCAAAGCGGCAGTGTTGGCTGTCTGCGGATAGGTATTGACAAAGTTGATGTTGTAGATCGCCATGCCGCTGTTGTCGTTTGTCTTCTTGGCGTTGATGACCGGGGTGCTCTCATCTTTGCCGGCGCTCGTCAACTGTCCGTTGCTGAACTGGATGGTGACCTGGTTCTGCGAGTAGTCGTTCGCGAAGGTCGTCTCGCCAATAAGAGTGACCTTGCCGTTGCGGGTAATGCTGAGCTGCTCGGTATATGTGCCAGCCATAACGGAGATCGTGTACGGCTGGTTGTCGTTTGGCAAAGCATTGATGGCCGCCGTCACGTTCGGGTACTGGCATGTGGTTGCATTGTGCGAGACCACCAGAGTCGCGCTGGGCGTAGGAGTAGCACAGGTTGCGCTGGCTCCACTTGAGGTAGAGGCGGAGGCGGAGGCGGTTCCAGAGGCGGATCCGGAGGCCGAGGTCGAAGATGGAGCGGACGACGACGCAGACGACGACTGCACGGCATCCGCGCTCTGTATGGCGCTGAGAATGCTGGAGTCGATCCAGGTGGTGTCTGTGTTCGCGTAGGGGGCGAAAGCGTTGCCGAAAACCTGGTCGATGGTGTAGGCTGATATCTGGCTTGATGACAGCTGGTAGTCGCAGGAAGCAGAGCCGCGGCTTGCTGCGTTGCTGGAATAGGACCCAGCCCCGGTTGTTCCGTACTCGCCGAAATTCGTAGCAACAGAACAGGAGGTGGAGTAAACACCGCTGCTGGCTATCAGACCGCCCAGGACTGTGTTTCGGTAGATGGCAGTGAGGTAGCCGAAGGCTCCATTCGGCGTGGCCAAGTATACGTTGCTGGTAGACAGTCCAGACTTGGCCGCGACCGAGCCAGAGTCGACGACCAGCGAGGCGTTGTAGTTCACGCCGCCTATCAGGGCACCCTTGGAGTAAATGATGCTAGAACTTGATGCCGTGGGGACGATGGTGGACCGGAACATGTACACGGTCGGGTAGTTGTAGAACAGCTTGTCGGAGCCCTCCACGTAGCTGTCAGCAAGCAGGGTGATGCCGTAGGACGCGCTGTAGACTCCTTGGGCGCTCGAGACAAGAGCACATCCGTAGAAAGCCATGTTGATACCCCTCATGCTCACCGCGGGTCCGACACCAGAAGCGGCAGTGTTTGTGAAGTTCAGGTTGCGGAAAGTGGCACCTTTGGCACCGCTTGATCCGATGGCGAGGGAGCCTCCAGTGCCGCCGGATGTTATGACAACTTGGTTGCCCGAGACTGCGCTAGCAGTAGGGCCAACGACGGTGACGGTCTGTGTTCCACTGATTGTCACGGCTGAGTAGGTACCGGCCATAACCATGACGCTTGGGATACCCGAGTTCTGAGCGTATTGCACAGCGGCGCCGACATCGCTGAATTGAGCGGAGGTTGGAGCCACCGTTACGGCTGATGCACCAGCGCTGGATGTCGTCGAGAGTTGGCTCGAGGTTGCGGTGGAGTTGTCGGACGAGGAGGAGCTAGACAGGCTGTTGGTGCTAGAGGCAATCGATCCAGTAGCTGACGTGATCTGCGAAGAGCCAGTCGTGACTGCAGAGGTGCTTGCTGATGAGACGCTGGCAGACGATGTAGTCGCAGAGCTAGCGGACGACGTACTCGCAGAAGAGCTAGCAACAGACGAGGTGCTCGCCAGGACTGACGACGAAGCGCTCGCGACTTGAGCGGCATCGGAACTCTGAATAGATTGCAAAGCTTCACAACGTCAGCCATCTCATCCTAGTGTTTAAGCCCGAGTCTAAGCTCACCTTTCGAGTCGATCCAGGTAGTATCGTAGCTAGAGTAGCCGGAGAACCCATGCCCAAAGAGCTGGTCAATAGTAAAGCTCGACAGTTGGCTGGTAGTAAGCGACTGATCACAGGCGGCGATCCTGCTAGCAGCGTTGGAAGAGCTCATTGCGCCAGCGCCAACATTTTCGAACTCGCCGTAGATGGCTACGTAGTTGCAGACCGTTGTTCGGACGCCGGTCGGGGCTATGAGGCTGCCTAGGTTCGAGTTGCGGAAGATGGCGTCGGTGTAGTTGGCGTTTGGTTGGGCCTGAGAGATGTTAGTACGATGATGATCGTCAATCCGCACCACGATAGAGTCTCACCAGATACACGTAGCTGTTTGTCAACCCCGGTTTCTGCTGCACTGTGCTGGAGTCGACGACTATGGAGGAATTGTACCAAACCCCTCCGGTTTGGTAGCCTTGGCTGTAGAAGATGCTCGCGCTGCTGGCGGTCGGTACAATGGTCGATCCATATACGTAAAGAGTAATGTAGTTGTAGAAGAGCTTGTCCGTGCCCTCAATGTACGAGTTGTACAGCCTACCCAATGGTCAGTGGATGAATGAGGTCTGGCACTCAAACAACTTACAGTGTCGTTCCGAACGAGGCGGTATATGCACCTGTGCCAGTAGAAACCAGAGCACAGTTGTAAAAGGCCATGTTCATGCCATACATGTTGACGGCTGGCGCTTTGCCCCCGGCGGGAGACAACGTGTTTGTGACATTGACGTTCTTGAACGTGACGCCGGTTGACTTCTGTGTGTTGAAGCTGACAACACCGCCAGTAGCCGCAGCGGCAACAACCACCTGGTTGCCTGCGTAGCTCGTCGCGGATGGTCCGGCAATGGTCACAGTCTGAGTTCCCTGGATCGTAAGGGCTTCCGAGTAAGTACCTGGTAGAACCGAGACCGTCGGATAGCCACTGTTCTGAGCGTAGGCAATCGCGGCGTTGATCGCGGTGAATTGGCCGGTGCCATCTTGTGCGACTGTAACCACGGATGCTGAAGCCGAGCTGGTCGTTGGGGAGGCTGAGCTGGAGCTTGTAGCTGCGACGGAGCTTGACTGTACGTTGGAAGACGAGGATGCAGCAGAGCTGGTGGTGTTAGTATCCTGAGCAGCTGCAATTGCCGCAAGCGCGACAACGATCAAGGAACGCATGATTGAACGAATGAAAGTCTCCTAGGAGGAGTGGAGAGAATGACCGCCTTCCGTCGAATATATAACGAAGGATGGCAAGCGAATGTTGCGCGAGCTTGAAGGATGATCTGCATCAATCTTGAGATGTTCATGGGCCTATATGGCCTCGATATAGGCAGTTGGCGGAACCCCTGTCGGTGAAAGGGCCCGTGCGAGCCTGCCGCGATCTTCATCCATGCATGCAGCATGGCCCGCCGAGCAAGAGAGCGCGAAGTCAACCGAGGTGCCTGGCTCTGACTCGCAATGTCGCAAGTCCAATTATTCCCTCCAAAATCGAAGGGTAGAAGGCCCCGGGGCAAACGCAGGCGACGAGAACGATGCAGCATTGGATATGTTTCGCACGAACGGCCCAAGAGGAATGATCGCCTTGAGGCGACAAGATCAGCAGTCAAGACGGCGCCCAGAAGACTTCGGCTGCTAGGCGATTCGCTCTGTTTGGTCTAGTTCCTGATGAGGCCACTAGTACTCGTGCGTTCCTGACTTCACGGGACAGGTAGACCCGCCCAAACGGGTTCCTGCGCAAGCCATATGGAGGAGCCCCTCAGGCCGTTGATGCCGTGATCTGCCTCCGGCTTGCTTCGGAAAAATTATCCGCGGCGGCCATGGTTTCGTGCACGCCAGATAGTAGTACACACGGCGGGTTGTCGGCGTTCATCTGGTAGTAATGAGGAATGACTGTAATGCCGGTGATGGCTTGATGGCGCACTTGGAGCTGAGGTCGGGTGGCAAATGCCAGGATCCCGTCCAGTCGAAGCGCTTGGGGCTCTTTGTCAACCACGTGGTGGCGTCTAAACTTGATCCAGATTGGCAGACGCTACTACCGATAGCTTCGACGTTCGCTTGAAGGACGTGGTTTTTCCGACCTTGCCTGGACTCTGGACCTCGCTTGTCCTCGCTTGAGCCATGTACACGGTACGGACGCAAACGACCTGCAGATCTGTCATCCCTCATTGGTGCAAGAACATAATTGCGGGTACGGCTAGACGAAGCTTATTAACTAACCTCTTGGACGGGACATAGCATGACCCGATGCAGCTGTGCCCAGGGCGAGGCCGCCGTGTCGCCGGCTGTTCTGGTCGGCTCAAGCCCCGCCGCCTCGCAGGGCTGTCAGCCTCGGCCACAAGGCGACATGATCTACCGGCCCGTTTAACACGTGCATCGGGGTGGCGAGTTCGACGCCCCTTCAACGTGTGTACCTATGCCTACGGTCTACCGCGTCGCCTCTTGCGCCTGCTATCTTGTTGTCTAGCAGGTCCGTCCGGCTGTCGAGGGAAGGCGAATGATTACCGCCGTCCCAACTGATCACCATCGTCTTCACGGCCAAGCAGTGGTGTTACACGAGCAATGGACGGTGCATCTCCGATAAAGCCCCCTATCCCTACCACACTGTTACAGCCCTGTAGGGTACCGCGTCCGGACAGATTCGTTGTGACGGAGAAAACTGGCTCGCCGTGATTTGCAAGGCATCTTTGGCAACCTTGCCGATGCTCTGCATCTGCGTCTACTCATCTTCTACCCCGTCATGCAGCATCCTCATTCGCTCCCACCTGTACACTCAGTTTAACAAACATCCTCCACCTCCCCACCATCTCCCTCCCTCGGGCCCAAGTCGCCACTTAACGTCCTGCCGAATAGCTCAAGCAGGACCTGGAAAGAAAGTCCTGCGAGCGCAGGGTCGTAACGGCCTTTACTCAGCTCGTCGCGGATGAAGGCGTGTTGTGCCCAGGCCAGCTCGTAGAAGGAGAAGGTCACGTTGGCGTCGTGGAGGGCTTTGCGGATGGCGTCGCGGCCTTGGGGTGGGACGTGGTTGTCGCGTTTGCCGAAGAGCTTGAGATGACGAGTCAGTACCTGGGGTTCAGTAGCGGAGGGAATCGGGGTGGGAGTGATGCTAGGTTGAGTGCGGCGTACCATGGCTGTCTCGCCTTTGATGTCTTTGACTCGTTTTATGCTGTCATCGTTTTTGCCCTCGCCGAGCGTGGCGGAGTGGATGTCGGTGGCGAAGTAACATACACTCGCCAATACCCTCTTGTCGAAGGCGCACCTGAAGGCTAGGTGCCCGCCGAGACACATGCCTGTTGCTCCGATGCGGCCGTTGGCTGGAAACACAGATAGCGTCATTAGCAAATTCTTCACATATCGATCGCATACGACAAGTGTAAGTGTAAGGCAGGACCGTACTCACAATTCGGCAACGCCAGCAACGTATCAATCGACAGCGTGGCATCTTCGTCGTAGGCAGACACCTTCTTCTTGATCTTCCAAGCATTACCTTTGTCAGTCCCGGGACCATCGTAGGCGAGGGCTTCCGGGCCGGTGAATTCGTGGTACGAGGAAGGGGCCGCGACGATGTATCCGTGGCCGGCGATCTGGCGGGCGAAGCGTTGGACGGGGCCGGTTACTGTCGGGGTGGGAAGGATGGTGAGCAGGGAGAAGTAGGTCAAGGTTGGCAAGGGGGGCACATAATGCCCAGTTTTTATTTCTGACACTGAAGTAGTGTCGAGAGGAAGATGTGGATAACCTACCTTGGTATATCTCGCTGAAGACGACTACGCCGGGGAATTTGGCCGTGGGGTAGTTCGGGATGGCGGGGGTGAAGAGGAAGATGCCTACCTTGCCGTCAGAGAAAGACAGCGGAGAGTGATGGCTGATATTGGCGTACGCATGTCGCCGCCATGTTTGGTCGGGACGTCGGTATGAGTTTCCGTAATAAGCATTGAGAGGGTATAACGGTGGGCTCGTGGGCAGTGCAAAGAAGAGCTACCGGTGGTTTACTACAGCCCTCGTGTAGCACGGTGCGGAGGCGGATATCAGTAAAGTAGCAGGCACGATGTCTCGCGTGGTGAATGGTCGTAGCTGTGAGGCGATGGTGGTGATGGTGTGGTAGTGGTGAGGTGTGGTGGCGAACAAAGACCGAGCGGGAATAGCCGGGGGTGGTGGGGGTGCGTCGGGTTTGTGTCATACCATCATCCTCCTCTCGCTCTCCTCGTCCTCCTTCCTCTCCGCCAGGCCTCCCTTCTGGGTTGCTGAACCGCTGCAGCTACACCAATCTAAAGCATCAAACGTCCAAAGCAGCCCACCGCCCGGCACCGACAAGCAGCGGCCTACGTCTCTTCGCTGAGCACGTCCACGCCCCGACAACGCACCGCCCGCGCGAGCAAGCCATACTCGCCATGAGTCAGCCACCCGCCCTCACGAAGGCCACGTCCAACTCCATCAAGACTTCCGGCAGTACCGGCCAGCTTTCGCCCGCCGCCAGTCGCACCGAACAGTTCTTCTCCAGCGGACGCTACTCCACCCCCAACCGCGGTGGCCAGCAGCAGCAACAACAACAGCAAGCCGCTCCGCGAAGCAACCAGTCCGGCAAGCCCAAGCACAAGACGGGCAAGAAATATCAACAGGAGGGGCTTCTGGACGACGATGAGCGGCTCGCCATGCAGAATATCGGGCGTCGAGGCAAACAGGCCGATATCACGCACCTGATGAACATTGCCCTGCCGCCGAGACCAAACCAGGGACAGTATCACCGCCATAGTTACAATGGGCCAAGAAGAGCTGGGGCACGGGGATCACCCGCTTGGATGGGGAGTGGGTATCATGCCGTGGACAAAGCGAGGTATATCCATGCCAACTACCGCTTCATTGTCACTCCGCAAGGCGATTACGGTGCCCAGGCTGCCGACGCGGACGTGCATATCTACTGGAGCTCGGTTTTGCAGATCATCGCGTCGCCTCTGTCGCAGAACGCGTCTTGCCCGATCTGCCTCGGCGAGCCGGTTGCGCCGCGGATGCCGAAATGTGGGCATATCTTCTGTATGCCGTGTTTGATACGATACATGCATAGTGATGGGGACAATGCTCGGCCGGCGCACGAGAAGAAGGCGAGGTGGAAGAAGTGCCCCATCTGCGAGGACAGCATTTACATCTCCGAGACTCGGCCGGTCAGATGGTACGCTGGACAGGAGATCGATGCTCTGCGCGAGGGTACAGACGTCGTTCTGCGGCTTGTCAAGAGAAAAGCCGGGAGTACGCTTGCCATGCCGCGGGAGAGCACGGACGTCGTACCCAAGGGTGAGGCCATTCCATGGTACTTTGCTGCGGAGGTTATGGACTATGCACGCGTTATGAAGGGGAGCGAGGAGTATATGTTGCAACAGTACGATGATGCTATCGAGGCGATACAGCAGCAAGAGAAAGAAGATGAGCTAATGTTCGGTGAGGACGCTGAGTGGACTAGCCGAGCCGTACGCATGCTCAACGAGGCGAAGGAAAAGATGACAGGGATTGGCAATCCGCCTGCGCAGCCGAAGAAGCCGGAGCAGCAGGAGGTGAAGCAGGACGACAGGCCGCCGATACAATTCAACGACAGCGAGGAGGGTGTGCCGCAGATGTACCTGCAGCAGCACGCTTCTAATGCGCCATCAGCCCCCACGACAACGCAGGAAACGAATGACGAGCCCGTAGCAAATGATTCTGCCGGAGTGCCCAGTAATAACACCATCCCCCGAACCCTCCATGAAATGCGCCAACGCCAAAATGCTACTCGCCCCGAACCAGCCGAGTACCTCTTCTATCAAGCGCCCTTGCACTTCTACCTCAGCCCCCTCGACATCCGTATCCTCAAAGCTGCATTCAGCTCTTACCAGCACTTCCCATCTTCCATCCTTCCCCGCGTCGAGCGCGTCAGCAACGGCCATGTCGTAGACGACGAGCTGAGGAAACGCATCAAGTACCTCGGCCACTTACCCTATGGTTGCGAGGTAGGCTTCCTGGAGTGCGACTGGACGGATACTGTACCTCCACACATACTGGACGGATTTAGCGACGTGTTGGATAGAAGGCGGAAGAAGCATGATGAGAAGGAGGCGAGGGAAGAGAAGGAGAGGGTGCGGATCGAGAGGCTGGGGGAGAAAGAGTTGGCGCATATCAGACGAGCGCGCCGTGTGCCGTCGCTCGGCGAGGATCCAACGCTCAGCGTAGAGTGGGAGGCTCTGCCTACTTCCACCACTTACTTCCATGACGCAACTTGGAGTGGAAACGAAGCCGCCTCACCTCCCTGGCCGAACAGAACGACATCAGGTTTCGCTTCCCTGGCTTCGCCTTCTACGTCGCCGACCGCACATCGGACTGTGTGGGGCACGGCCGCTATCGCTGCTGCTTCGGAGCCTGATGTGCTGGCCGCGCTGCCGTCGGATAACGAGTTCAGGCAGCGGGATGATGGGTGGTTGCAGGGGTGGGAGAGGGATTTGTTGGATGAGGGGCTCGCGGCTAGTATGTCGGGCGCGAATATGGCAGGAGCGAGCAGCGATGTTCATCTCAGGGGTGGAGGGAGTGGTGGCGGTCCAGGTGGGAGTGGGAGTGGGAGTGGCGGGGCAGGTGGAGGTGGGAAGAAGGGTAAGAAGGGGAAGAAGATTACGTTGATGAGTACGACGGCTAGACGAGGGGCGTGAGGATTGCACTGCTTTGTTTGCTCTTCTTCCATCATTCTGGGTGGGAAAGGGAAGGGTAGGATTCAGGCTTGTGCATATGCGCTCTGGGAAGAAAACATGATGTGGTTTTATGGTACATACGACCACTTGAAGATATACGCTGTCCCGAGATCTTTTGCTGGTGTTTGGATCTTTCGAACGCCGTGTCCTGAACGTTGGTGCTGTAAGCGGCGAAGGCGGGATTCGAAATTGGAGCGCTCGTCGGGGCTGGTCGGATGGAGCTTGTTGTGTGCTCTGCTATAAACCATCATATACGGAGCCGTACACGTATATTCATAACGATCACAAATGTGTGATAGAGGGCGAGGGGTTCTTCGGAGGGGTGCTTTGGGAACGGCGAGTACTGACGACGGCAAGTACTTTCATTGCGCGGATAGCAAGAGACGTGCTGAGGCAGTGGTTATTGAATATCTTCGACAGGCTTTACATGCTACATAGTACCCCTTCTCATGTCCTTCGGCCGCGCTCTGCCTGAACATCCTCCGCAGAGCATGAGCCTCCGTAACCGGTACCCCAAGCTCGTTCGCTCATCGAACCTCCCCCTCCCGTTGCTACCACGATGCTTGCTTTGCAGCGGGATCTCCTTCACCGTCAAGCTCGTCGACCGCCTCTTCCACCCGAATTTCTTCCGCAGCGGCGCGGTCTCGTCTTCGTCGTCTTCGAAGAAACAAGCGGGGTATTGGTAGGGTCCGCTTTCGCTTGCTCGGCCGGCAGCACTACCGCCACTTGCGATTTCGTTCAAGAGACTGCGAAAGCTAGTCCGTCGTACTCCACCGGTGAGCGTAAAGGCGGCGGCGGTAGGAGATGTAATAGTCGATTCGTCGGACCAGCGGCTATTGTGCCCGAAGAGGCGCTCCGGTGGCGAGCTGGTGGAAATCGAAACCGTGCGGGAGTCCAGACGGCCGGTGGCTAAGGGGGTGGAGCTGTTGGAGGAGAGGATACGGAGGGGTATGCGGCGGTTGGAGCGGAAGGAGGTGAAGCTGTCTTTGCGGCTGCAGAGGGAGTTTGACAGGCTGACTTTGCGGGGGCGGTAGGATGGGTCGGGTGGATGGTGCATGGTCACTGAGGAGATGGTGCCGGTTGGTGAGACTGTCACTGGAGACTGCGGCAGAGGTGCGGATTTCGTGGCCGGGACGGGCGACTCTTTGACGGCTGGGAAGAGGCTGTAGGTGCGTTTGTGAGGTGGTTCTTGAGGCGCGGGTTGCGTTGAAAGAGGGACATCCACCAGAGGCGCGGGCTCCTGTTGCGCTCCTGCTTTCGTCTCGTTTTGATCTTGGATGCTATCGGTGGTAGTAGACGCGACCGCTCGCGCACCCGGGACTGGTGGCGCAAGCTGGAAGTCAAACTGCTCCATAGCCGGATCCACCTTTGGCGGCGGCGGTGGCGGTGGAAGATCTGGGCTGGGCAGCGGCGACGGCTCCCGAGTATAGTAGTCCAGGATTCCAAAGGAAACCTCTGATTGCCTCGAAGTGCTGCATTGTGAGTGCAGGCTTGGCGAGGCTATGCGGATCGAGGGAGGCGCTCGCTTCGGCGGGGGTCCCAGTGGCGCACCTCGTCGTGGCCAGGTCGTCGGCGCGGCGAGGTCGACTATCTCTGGTTCTAGCGGCGCTTGGTATCGTACTCCCGTAACTTCTTTGGAGGGCAATGGCGGGGACTGCAGTGCAGATGGCGCTGGTGGCGTAAGCAGTCGAATAGGCGCAGGCCGGCCACGATTGAGGACAGACTTGGGTATCCTCGCGCGCTCGTCCCTGGGTTCCCAAGTAGGACGAATATGGATTTTCGTAGTCGGCGACGGGACCCATTCTTCGGGTATAGCCCTCCTTGGCGCCATTGACCGTTGTCGATCCAAGCACAAAGACAGCGAAACAACGGAAGTGCGCTTACTTACTGCCGATATCGATACAGAATTACTTGAGCACGCGCCCGCTGCCAGCTATATGAGTGAGGGAGGCCGACTGCCAGGTTGGACGTGAGGGGTGGAATGTAGTCAACAAGGAGCGGACCCGGAAACAAGGGCCTCGCTGTCTTGCGTCTGATGTTCTGCAGAGACGCGCGCTTAGCCTGAAGGAGTCGTCCGGGGCTCTGTGCAAGGCTCAAGCCAAGGGCAAGTTTGTGAGAGAGCGAGAGGTGCGGATGCGGGTCATGCAAGGGATGCATGTTTTTGCTGTCGAAGTATGGGGATGAAAACAAAGATGAAAAGAGTCGTGTGTAGCAGGGCGAAAGTCCGGAGAACTTGAGCGGACGGGGAGTGATAGCGGTTGCGCCGTCTCATATGTTGATGTCTTGCCATGACGAGACCTGTAGTCGTAGTAGCACGCCGTCCGCGCAAGGAGCATGACAAGGAAAGGGGGATTCGTGGAGCTGGTCTGGCGCAGGGAGTCCCTTCAGCTTCTGTTGGGAGACTCCTAGCATGGACAGCGGGGGGCTATAGGCAATGATGCAATCGGGTGCACATGTCCAGAGTTCCGTCGTTGATGTGTGAAGGAGGAGGAGGAGGAGGAGGAGGAGTTCTGACGAGGAGATGTTCAAGGTGTTGTTGTTCACATTGTATTGAGTCCTCCTCGGCCCATGTTCGGGAGCGGGCCGGAGTCAAACAACTACTTCGTACTGGATCGTGCACCGAACGCACCGTCACGTTAGCACACCTCTCATGATTCGAAGGATGACTTCATGTTCGGAGCAATGGAACGCCCTTCTTCTTATCATCCCCAACCGGTCGACCGCGGGAGCCTTGATGATCACAGAGGGGCCCTTCAAGTGACCACGCCACCGTAATCTGGGATCCCACACAGTTCTGACCATCATCACGCCTCTATCACCAAGAGTCACCTGCCGCCGCCATGGTGCAGCAGAATGGCACCGGCGAGCAGTCATCAGACCCGGACTACTTCCAAACCAACCCAAAGCCACCAAATCTGGACCGGCAGATCACACTGGCCCGCAGCTTCATCGAACAACATGCGAGCGAGAACCGCCGAGTGGCACTTGTCACATCCGGCGGAACAACAGTCCCATTGGAAAACCAGACGGTCCGCTTCATCGACAACTTCTCCGCCGGCACCCGAGGAGCGACGAGTGCCGAGTACTTCCTCGAAGCCGGATATGCCGTGATATTCCTGCATCGCCAGTTCTCCCTCCTGCCGTACTCGAGGCACTACTCGCATAGCACCAACTGCTTTCTGGACTTCATGACGCACAATGATGTTGGAGCCGTTGTAGTAGAGAGCGAGTATCAACAGCAGATGGCGCAAGTGCTGTCACACTACCGCAAAGCCAAGGATGACAACACGCTGCTGCTGCTACCTTTCACCACGGTCAACGAGTACCTGTGGCTCCTTCGTGGCTTGGCGATGCAGATGCAGCCGCTGGGTGCCAATGGGTTGTTCTACCTGGCGGCCGCAGTATCTGACTTCTTCGTGCCCGCCGAACGCATGGTGGAGCACAAGATCCAATCCTCGGAAGACTTTCAAGAAGAACTTACGAATGGAAACGGTGCACGCGCTCCAGCGGCGCACATGGACGGCAAGCGATTGATCATCGACCTCGACCCGGTACCCAAATTTCTCAAGCTGCTCGTAGATGGCTGGGCGCCCCGAAGCATGATCGTGAGCTTCAAACTGGAGACGGACCCTTCACTTCTCGCGAAGAAAGCACGCTACGCCTTGGAGAAGTACTCGCATCACTTGGTCATCGGTAACCTGCTCAACACCCGGAAATGGGAAGTCCTCTTCGTTTCGGCAGACGGCGGTGAGCGATGGATCCGCGTGCCGGCCGGTCGTCGAAGCAAGAGCGTCACAAATTGGGATCATGACAGCCAGCCGCAAGAACCTGCAATCGAGATCGAATCGTGGATCGTGCCTGAAGTGGCCAAGGAGCATACGAAGATGATAGAGAAGGCAGCGTCGAAGCAATGACTGCATTATTAATCGCTTACATTGCATCCAAGCACCGACGTATCGTCGTTGAACCCTGACTATTGCAAAAGCTACAAAATGATCTTCCACCTCGCCGTAGCATGCCTTATTCGCTGACCAAAGAATATCAGGGGTATCGCGAACAGCATGATGATAACGTAGATTCCCGCCTGTGTGCCGAAAGCATTCGCGTAGCCCGTCTCGGTGATCCATGGCACTACGCCGTACAAGAAGCCGAAGGCGACGATGTTCTTTAGCCCGTTGACGAGGAGTAGAGCGTCGGCGTTGACGGGGAGGTAGCAGTCGCTGACGTAGGTCATCGTGGCTACCGGGACTGCGGTTAGTCCCATGGCTACCATCCCGTAGCCGAAGAATCTGCAGACCAAGTCAGCAATGGGTAAGTGAGCTTGTGGGAAGGTAAACTGACAAGGAAGTCCAATTAAGCGTTTCAGCAACGCCGTACCCGAAAGCCAGACACCCAGCCGGAACAACGATAGCTGGAATCCAAAGCAGATGCAGGCGCGTCTCCGGCTGAAACACACCACCGTTCTTCTTACTCCGCCAATCCGAGTAGCGATCCACGACCCAACCACCCAGCCACGCTCCGACCAGATTGCCAATGATGCCGGGAATGTTGATCAGGCCGTTGATGCTCGGTTTCCAATTGTACGGCGGTGCTTGCAGGACGAAGGAGTTGAGGATGTTGATCGCCACGACCCATGCAAGGGAGACTGCGTACGCCAGAAAAGCGAAGATGACGGCCGGGTAAGCGATCAGAGGAAGTGGCCGGACGAAGAGTTCGGGGAGATTAATGTCCTTGGGCACGCCGGACCAGAGAGAGAGATCTTGCATCCAAGTCTTCTTCGGCACCTGGTCGCCGCGGAAAGCCGGGTGGTTGGGCATCTCTTTCGACATACTACTGACAACCTTCTCCACGGGCGCACCGTTCCCGGCTTCCTCGTCGGATGTCGGTATTGCCGGGACCGACTCCGTGCTTCGGTTCACGGACGCCACGCCTTCGAGGTAGGAGCGGTCGTAGCGAGTCTCGGGGCAGAACAGCAGGACGACGACGAAGTTGACCGCGGTAAAGATGAAGGCCATCCACTTGTGCCACCGCCAGGAAAGGGAAGTGACGACGAAGCCGCAGATGAGTGGGCCGACAGTGTTACCGCCAGCAATGGCGTTCATGTAGATGCCAAGATAGTTGCCGCGCTCGTGTAAGAAGTAAAGATCGTTGACAATCGCCGCACCGAGCGCTTCGGTCGAGGATCCGGCAAAAGCGGCGATGATGTTGCTCCATAGCAGGGACTCGAAGGATTGTGAAAGGGCACCCCAGAGGTAGCACACGCAGAGCAGCAGCGAGGCGAAGACGAAGACGGGTCGCTTGCCAAAGTAGTTCGCGATGGGTACCCAGAAGAAGTTGAAGATGCCTAGCACGAGGATCGGCCAGAGCAGCAGCGCGGTCGTCTGGGTTTGGGTTTT